>OX451216.1:136983613-137153513 GCA_949628195.1 Phasia obesa | reverse complement strand
AGAGATTTAATTAGTTTCAGATACAAATTTAATTAATTTTTTAATTAATTCAATAATATACTTAATAAAGAAAGAAAAAACTACTATGTATATTTATTTAATAAATAGTCAATAATAAATTAAAAATTTATATAAAATTGTATCTGAAAGTGAATAAAACCTTTGATTTGTGTACAAATTTTTTCTGTGCTTTTTTTGTCTGAACCCAAATTAATCGCCTGAAATATTGTTGATTTGATGGATAGCTAAATGTAATAAGTAAGTTAAAGGTAAACAGCTTAAACAAGTTTGTTAAAAAAAATTATCGGTTTATAACAATGGACTTTAGTATTATCTTTCTCGGCTTTGTTATCCCTACAATTAATTCATTTCCTTTCTATCTATCTATCTGTCTGTCTGTCTATCTTTTTTGTGTTCACATCTCGTAAAAACTACTGAATGAATTTTAACAAAATTTTGTGAGGAGATACTTTAGTATCCTGATTCGAATATAGGATAATTTCTTTCGCAAAAATGTTATATTTCCAAGAAAAAGTGAAGAAAAAGCAGTGAAAGTACGCCGATTTTTCTTACCGATTTAGAGGTACTGCACATTTTAACGCATCTTTTATTTTGGAAAGCAGTATATTTTAAGCAATGTTGCGCAACAGATGGCGCTGTTTTAAAATAATGAGTACCTCATTTCCTGTCTGTCTTTTACAGAGCTTTACAATAATTTTTGGAATTTTAGAATTTTATATATTTTTTTTTTTTCATTTTTTTTTTTGAACTAACAATAATTACTCGTATCTTAAGTCTAAAATAAAATATTCTTTTTAAGTCTAGCCAGTGCTAGACAAAAATAATGTTTGTTTCACGGATTTTTTATAAATTTTAGAATTTTATCCAGGGATGGGTACCTTTTATAAAGTGAATACGTAAGAGTCTTAAAATTTGGTGTGGACGCACACAACGTATGTGAGCACAGTTAGCATTGTTATAACTAAAGCTTTCTATTTTTTGGGGTAAAAAATAGTGAAAATCATAATGAGAGCTATAGCAATGGTACTTTATCTATGATTTTACAAATTATTCTTGCGTTATTTCTATTATTTTATAATCACCAATACAAACTTGTTTATAAAATAATTTTAATTTAAATGGATCTTGTCATCTGAACTAAGGTTTAAATACACCGAAAAAAAAATTCATTCACCAATTAAAGGGTTTAATCAGTTTTAAATTAAAGTTCAGTTAATTTTTTAATTGATTCAAAAATATATTTTTGTTTAAAACAGTACAAAAAATCCTAACTAAAAAATTAATTGAATCAATTCATTATTTAATTAAATTTTAATCTGAAACCAATTGAAACCTTTAATTGGTGAAAATATTTTTTTTTTCCGGTGTAATGGCAATTTTTTCTGTTTTTTTTTTTTTTTTTGACATTTTTGATTATATTAAGTTTTATACATTCCACGAACAGTTTTCCTGTTTCAGCATCAGTCCTTGCCCACTCTGCATTGGGTTTAAGCACAGGGGCGCCTGCTGATTATTGTTGTATAAAATATTTCAACATTTAACATTTCAACATGAAGTCATTAAACAAACAGAGAAGAAATAATGCTCAGCTCTTTACATTTATTATCATTTAATATGTTCATGTGACAAATAAGTTTCGCAAATTGCAAAAATTTAAGCATTATTTTTTTTTACCTTGAATAAATTTAATCACCCTTAATATAATGGAAAATTAAAGCTAATTATTTACTTTTATTCTCCAACAATAACAAATGGCTTTAAATAGGCTTAACAACTATTTATTTAACGAGTTCTTTTGCGTTCAAGTTAAATTATTTTGTTCAGACCTTGTGTATTTTACAATTGTATTGTATTGATTAACCAATTGTTTTTTATTCACAGAGAGAGAGTTCAACACTACTACATTCATATATGCTCAACAATATCAATATACGTGGGTCATTTGTGTGTGTGTGTGATTGTTAATAAAAAAATACAATAGATCAACCTTTGATTAAGCTGACATTACATTACATTAATTTAATCGCTTAATGTCGCATAACATTGAGTTTATACACATTCATTCAAACATTCGTTTAAACATTCATTCCGTCATTCAGTCATTCATTCTTTCAGTCATTCGTTCGTTTATTTATACATCCATTTAGGACTACATATTGGAGCCCTGGTGTTTTTGTATGTTTAAACTTTTAGCCACATATTGTCATTAAATACAATGAATTCAGTCATACAATTTCAATTCGTTTCTTTTTTTTTAATATTAACCTTCATTCATTCAATCGCTTATTGCTACATACATTATTATTGTTAATGTCTGGTTTATTGTATGAGTTTATAGTGGTAATTTAATACATACGAACATTTGTTTTTTTCTTTGTTGAGAGTGTGGGTTAACCGAGCTGAAATATACGAGCACACATTTACAGAGTAGAAATAATGGGTTCGAGGTTAGAAGCTAATGGCAAGAAAATATAATTATATATACTGTCACCAAAACCTGAACACATACATATATACAGTGGGTGACAATTCAATGGACACTTTTTTAAAAACTCCAGTTCGTAATTTTAGTTTGTAATAACATCCATTTTTTATTTGAAACTAGCTATCCCCGCTGCGCTTCGCTACACATACTTTTTTCCCCTGTTCAGGTCCATAGGTAGCAAACCGTTCAAAATTCAAGGAAACAATCAACTACAAAAATGAACCTAAGATCTCAATAAACAACTTTCTAGAACAAATGAACTTCCTATGGATAATTCTTAACACCGTTTAGGTAGCGCTTAGGTAGCTAAAAAATTGTCGGGAAATTTTTCACTTTTGTGGCTACCTAAGCGCTACCTAAACGATAATAAGAATGAATTTTGAACGGCTTGCTACCTATGGACCTGAACAGGGGAAAAAAGGTAAAAAAAATTGAATTTTTTAAAGTTTTTTGCGATTTTGACCTTGGAGATGAAGTTTTTTTGATTTTATATGTTCACAATTTTTGTTCTTTATGACAAGAGCTACAACTTTGCCTCAGAGAGTATATCAAAATCCCAAACGGTTTGCAAAATATGAGCTTGAGTAAATGATAATTTTTTTGCAAAAATGACATCGAGGCCCCACATCTTTGAGAGCCCATAACAAAAAAACCTGGAGGACTTTGGGCAAAACTGGGAGACAGGGGTCTTTTTTTTGGTCTTTTATCACGTAGTGGTGTCCGTATATGGTTATTTTTTTCCGTGTTGCACTGTGTAATTGTTCACTTTGTATAAGAGGTACCAGTCCCTCCATTCAAATTCAGTCTGGGTTTCTCTACACAATGTATCTTAATATGGGAATTAGTGATGCAAAATTCCAAGGCGTTACCTATTGAGATTCTCTAGATACAGGATAATAATTTTTTACTTTGTATGGGGGGTACCACCCACACTGTCCTAATTCAGCCTATGTTTTTCTAGAGTATACGCATGGGTTTGGGATTTACTTATACCCACTTTGAAGACCATATCTACTGTAGTTCTCTATATACACAATAATAATTTTTCATTTTGTATGGGAGGTACTACGCCCACTGTCCCAATTCATTCTGTATTTTGGCAGACTATGCGCCTTAGCACAAAGGCTACTCTGGCAAAGTTTCAAGGCACTACCTATTGCAGTTCGCCAGGATCACGATAATAATTTTTCACTTTGTATGGGCGGTACCACGCCAACTATTCCGGCTATAACTCATGAACCAATACACATACACTGTTTGTACATAAAAACCTTTTGTATTGACGTCACCTTTCATATAAACACAATGCAACTTTTTTATATATATATAGATTAAAATTGAAAACTTTTCAGTAAAATAAAACAAAAATTAATAATAATTTTATTTAATAAAAAAAAAGGTATAGAACATACAGGCTGCCACAAAATTGAGTCATTACGTAACTTCGGCCGAAATCTATCCATTCACAAAATTAGTTTGAAATTACGTTAGACCGTCCAATATTTACAACCTTAAAAGTCGGCTTCGTTTGAAAATATCATAAAATAAGTCAGTCAAGTGCGAGTTAGACTCACGCACTTAGGGTTCCCTACATGAAAATTCAAGTTGTAAATTTTTTTATGTCTTATGGGGCATTTTAAATTTTAAAATAAAAGTAATTTTCACTATAATTGCATCAAACAAACTTTAAATTTTAGTAATTGTTATTATAGCGGCCTTGGTAATACAATTTCTATAAAAATATCAATAGCCTACTTATTGCGGTTCAACCAAAAAAAGTAATATTCGTTAAACAAATGTCACTAATGGACACCCTTCAAGTTTTAGTAATTGTTATAGCGGTCGAAGTAACACATCTACTTAAAACATTTAAAAAGTCTACCTATTACGGTAAAAATCATGTCACTGTCGGAATAACTTTTTATATTATTATTTGTTATAGCGATGGCAATTCCCTTTCTATAAATATATCAAGAGTCTACCTATTACGATTACAAAAATAAATCACTATGCGTGAAAAAAACGTCACTGTTTGAACAGCCTTTAATTATTAGTAATTATCATATCGGACGTGGCAACATATCTACTGTACAAAATTACAAGAGTCTACCTATTACGTTTAAAGAAATAAGGCCATATACATGCAAATCACGTCAATGCCGGAAAACCCTTTAATTTTTATTCTTTTTTATAGGGGCCATAGTAATACCCCATTTGTGAAAATTTCAAGAGTCTAACTATATGGTTAAAAAATTAGGCCATATTCATGCAAATCAAGTCACTGTCGAAACAGCTTTTAATTTTTACTATTTGTAAAAGAGGCCAAGTAATAACCATAGTTTTAATTATCTACTGTCTGCAAATTTTAAGTGTTTGGCTACTACAGCTCAAGAAATAAAGACATAATCGTAATTAACACGTCACTTTCGGAACACCCTATAAGTATTAGTATTTGTTGTTATAGCGGCATACATAAACCTTCTCTGAAAATTTCAATTCCATTATGGTTCAAAACTTAGAACGTATACATGTAAATCACGTCACTATTAAACCACCCTTTAATTTTTAGGTTAATTTTTTATATATCTTTATATAGCGAACTAAGCTTTAATTACAGTTTGTAAATTTTAAGTGTATGTCTCCTACAGTTCAAGAAACAAACACATATACGTGACATAACACGTCTCTAACGGAACACCCTATAAGTTTTATGCAGTTATACATCTTCTTTGAAAATTTCAAGAGTCTACCTATTATGGTTCCAGGGATAAAAGGCGTTGACAGACGGACGCACAAACGCACAGAGGCGTATTTGGCCTGAAAAGCTGGCCAAAATTATTAAACGTGTTTTTTGAATTAAAAGTTTTAGGTTTTTGATAGTTTTAGGTGTAGTATAATATAAAAAGTCTAGTGGCAGATTTCGAAAAAATTACACTGCGCAACAAACGTACACTGCGCAACAAAAAAAATGTTTCTCTACCCTAGAAATAAAAGTATGTGGACTATATAGATTTTGATGCCCTTAATGCAAATCTGTTTTTCGTTTTTCTCTTGTACGTAAGGATTTTCTTTTAAAGGCCTTGCATAATTCACCCCCTAAATCGTTGGGTTGCCTTATATATTTTGCCATAACTTGAAAACGTGTTCTCCGATTTTAATAGCAGGAGGATCAGAAGATGCACCGGAAAATTCTGCTTAAACTAACCACATTTATTTGATATCTATTACTATTTTGGAGTTATTAAAAATTTGATAGCGAATAAAAATTTACATGCAAAATGCGTCAAATTTTTTGTTATCAAAAAGCAATAAAAAAATTTAAGAACCAAAAGGTTAAAATTTTAAAGACTTTTCTGGTATTGTTACAGTTCCTTCCAGCCATTTAGCGTTTGTGCTTAAAAAGCGGTCCTCTTTTCGTTGTGCCGAAAGCCAATATCTTTTGAAACAATTTTTCAAACACTGCTTCAGTGCTAATATGTCCCCATCCCCTTGACATTTTGAAATTTCGCTCAATTTTCTGACCAAAAAATCCAATTTCTCGTCAATGATTGCAGCATTAGATTTTTCACTATTTGGAATAGCTGTAATCTTGCGTAAACTTGTTCCAGGTTAACTCTCGAAGTTACAAAACGGTTTTGATAAAAATTGTGTGCAATAACCCTTTATAAAACAGTGCAACACGGAAAAAATAACCATATACGGACACCACTACGTGATAAAAGACCAAAAAAAAAGACCCCTGGAGGTTTTTGGGCAAAACTGGGAGACAGCGGTCTTTTTTTTTGGTCTTTTATCACGTAGTGGTGTCCGTATATGGTTATTTTGCCATGACTTAAAAAAATACACAGTGTGTAGTTGGATGGTAGCCTGATACCTGGGTTCCCATGTATTTTTTATGTACCTGTGTTTATTTTTTGTATTAGGTAAGTACATATATTTATTTTTTTAACGAATAAAAGTAAATGATGATACTATAAGGGAAAATTTTCATACCGTGTGCACCTTATTAAGATCGAATGCTGTAGGAAGTGATGATTTACACCCAAAATTTATACGTTTTCTTTTGCCCCTGATTCTTCCGTATATCACTCATTTCTTCAACTCAATTATAATGACCGGTATTTACCCAACTAATTGGAAACATTTAAAAATTATTCCATTACCGAAAGCGAACGGAGAATACAGGCCAATTGCTATTTTATGTTTTTTATCAAAAGTTTTAGAAAAGCTGTTATACAAGCAAATTATTACATATATAAATAATCATAATTTGCTTAATAGTTACCAATCTGGTTTTCGTGAGGGTCATAGCTGCGTGACAGCTCTTGTGGAAGTAAGCGAAAATATACGACAGGGGTTTGAAAACGGTTATATCAACTTTTTAGTGCTTTTGGATCATTCCAAGGCATTCGATATGGTAGACCACGATTTGCTCACCAAAAAACTTAAACATTTCTTCAGTTTTGCGAATACATCGACTAAGCTTATATCGTCTTACCCTTCAGGTCGCAATCAATCTGTTTTTGTTAATGATGTCTGGTCAGATAGTTTACCCGTTAATAGAGGAATGCTTCAAGCTTCTATTTTAGGACCACTTTTATTTTCCCTTTATGTAAATGACTTACCTCAACAATTAGATAAATGCATGGTCCATTTGTACGCCGATGACGTTCAAATCACATTAAGCACTCCAGTTGAAAATTTTTCTTCAGGTATTTCCAACCTCAACCATGATTTAGAGAAAATCTACCTCTGGGCTTCTGCTAATGGTCTATGCTTAAACCCGAGCAAGTCTAAATGTATTATAGTTCATAAAAAAAGATTAGTTCCCTGAGTTTCTTGTGATGTTATTTTAAATGGTGAAAAAATTGAAATCGTGAACACGGCAAAAAATCTTGGTGTTATTTTTAACAACAATTTAACTTGGTCTGATCATATTAATTCGCTAGTTGGCCAAGCCTATGTAAAGTTAAGAGCCCTTTGGTCAACTCAATACTTTACCCCACTAAGAATAAGAATATTAATTGCCAAAGCATACTTAACTATGTGAACTATTTTCTAGCTGTGACTCATCCAGCAAAAGAAAACTGACTGTTTTATATAACAACATTATAAGGTATGTTTATGGATTGAGAAGGTTTGATCATATATCCACTGTCTCTTATAACCTTTACGGTGTATCTCTTGAAAGCTTACTCAAAATTCGCACGTTGACTTTTTTGCACAAAATCATAAATTCACAAAAACCCAAATATATATTCGATAGAATACGTTTTTGCCAATCCCAACGCAACCAAAACATTATAATGCCTCGACATCAGTATCTTGTTTCTGAGTGGCAGTTTTATGTGCATGCCGCGCGTCTTTGGAATAATCTTCCACTGCTTCAACAACTTAATAGCAATGCTAGTAGTTTCAAAACTTTTTTATTTAAAACCTTTACGTAAATTAATTTCGTTATTCTTTTTTTTTTTTTAATTTTAATTTTGCACAATCAATGTTAAATGTATTTCTTTTTCGCAATTTTAAGCAGTACTAATGTTATTTCTTTTGCTTTATCATAAATATTTTGATAACGTAATGCGTTCCTGTGCTTTAAATATAAGACTTAGTCTTGTTGCACAGGAAATGAAAAATAAATAAAATTAATAAATAAATAATGTTTTGTAGAACAGGTATATAAAAATATCTTTTATGGGGATGTGTGGGACATTCACTTAAAACTATTATGGATAATTAAGAATTTTTGCAATTTATAATTACATATAGACAGGTATTAATATTGTGAAGTGTTAAAAGTGATGTGAATAAGAGTTGAAATCAATAATTCAAAATACATAAAAGTTTATGACGATCTAAATGTATAAGAAAAAGTGCCCGATGAGCAAAAATAGAAGAAATGTGAAAATTTAAAAAAATCGTCAAAAATAATGACGCAAACGTGCGCACACTTTTCTTTGTTTCTAAAATTACAGATTCCAAATTTTATTGTGGTAACAAACATAATTCGTAGACATGTTAACCTCACTTTTAAAAATCTCTTCTCTTCCTTATTTTGCAAAAAAAGTGTATAATTTGTTTTTTTTTTAGGTTTTGAAGGAATTGTTTCAACATGAATATTCAACATATTTTAAATTTGTTTTTCTTTTTAGGGTTCCGTACACAAAGTGTAAAAACGTAACCCTATTGTTTTCGCTACAATGTATGTCCGTCTGTCAGCGCCTTTTATCTCTGGAACCGTAATAGGTAGACTCTTGAAATTTTCACAAATAATGTATAGTTGTTGCCGCTATAGCAACAAATACTAAAACTTATAGGGTGTTCCAATAGAGAGGTGTTATTTACGAAAATGTGTTTATTTCTTGAACTGTAGGAGGGATACACTTGAAATTTACAAACAGTTATTAAAACTTAGTTCACTATATAAACAAGTATAAAAAAATAAAACTAAAAATTAAAGGGTGTTCCGATAGTGGTGTGAAATGCATGTATAAGGCATTAGTTTTGAACCATAATAGGTAGACTCTTGAAATTTTCACAGAAGGTGTATAGCGATGGCCGTTATAAATACAAAAATTAAAACTTATAGGGTGTTCCGAAAGAGAGGTGTTATTCACGAATATGTGTTTATTTCTTGAACTGTAGGAGGCATACACTAAAAATTTACAAACTGTAATAAAAACGTAGTTCGCCTTATATACAAGTCTAAAAAATAAACCTTAAAATTAAAGGGTGTTCCGATAGTGGTGTTATTTTGATTTATAAGGCCTAAGTTTTTAATCATAATAATTTTACAGAAGGTGTATAATTTTGGCCGCTATAGCAACAAATATTAAAATTTATAGGGTGTTCCGATAGAGAGGTGTTATTCACAAATTTGTGTTTATTTCTTGAGCTGTAGGATGCATACACTAAAAATATGTAAGCAGTAATTAAAACTTAGTTCGCTATATAAGCAAGTATAAAAAAATAAGCCTAAAAATTAAAGGGTGTTCAGATAGTAGTGCGATTTGCATGTATAAGGCCTAAGTTTTGAACCGTAATAGGTAGGCGCTTGAAATTTTCACAGAAAGTATATAACTGTAACCGCTATACTAACAAATACTAAAACTTATAGGGTGTTCCGATAGAGCGGTGTTATTCACGAATATGTGCTTATTTCTTGAACTGTAGGAGGAATTCACTAAAAATATGCAAGCACTAAATTAAAATTAGTTCGCTATATAAACAAGTCTGAAAAAAAAACCTAAAAATTAAAGGGTGTTCCGATAGTGGAGTGATTTGCATGTATAAGGCCTAAGTTTTGAACCATGATAGGTAGACTCTTGAAAATTTTACCAAAGGTGTATAACTATGGCAGATATAGCAAAAAATATTAAAACTTATCGGGTGTTCCGATAGAGAGGTGTTATTTACGAATATGTGTTTATTTCTTACAAACAGTATTTAAAACTTAGTTCGCTTTATAAACAAGTCTAAAAAATAAACCTAAAAATAAAGGGTGTTCCGATAGTGGTGTGCTTTGTATATATCCTAAGTTTTGAATGAATAGGTGGAATCTTGAAATTTTTACAGGAGGTGTATAACTATGTCCACTATAACAAATAATAAAAATTAAAGGGTTTTCCGCCAGTGACGTGATTTGCATGTATAAAGCCTTATTTCTTGAACCGTAACAGGTAGACTCTTGAAATGTTGTACAGAAGATGTGTTGCCACGGCCGATATGACAATTACTAAAAATTAAAGGGTGTTCCGACAGTGACATGTTTTTCTCTTATAGTGACTTATTTTTTAATCGCAATAAGTAGATTCTTAATATATTTATAAAAAGGAAGTTGCCATGGCCACTATAATGAATAATAAAATTAAAGGGTGTTCCGACAGTGACATGATTTTATAAACCGTAATAGATACCCTCTTGAAATGTTTACAGTAGATGTGTTACTTCGGCCGCTATAACAAATACTTAAAATTGAAGTGTGTCCATTAGTAACGTGTTTTTCAGGAATATTACCTTATTTTTTAACCGCAATAGGTAGGCTTCTGATATTTTAATAGAAAGTGTATTACCATGGCCGCTATAAAATGAATTACATATTAAAATTTAAAGGGTGTTCTAATTATGATGCAATTTTCGGGAATATTACTTTAATTTTAAAATTTAAGGGTGTCCTATAAGACATAAAGAAATAAACAACTGGAATTTTTAAATTATACTGAACATAGTACGGAACCCTACGTGTGTGAGTCTAACTCGCACTTGACTAATTTATTTAAATAACTTCTGATCCAACCTTTCAGCGAAAAAAATAATCTTTGTTAAACCTTTATTCGTTTAGCCGGAAAAAAGATCATATAAACATCTAGAAACCGAAAAAAACATTTAAATCTCATATAATTTTCTTCACTTTCCTGACTTTAGCAGGGTCTCAACTAAAAGTCTTCAAAATTTACAATATAATGTAAGATATAGTTGTCTGTCGAGCTGCGTACTTAGTTCTTTAGATTTCTTAAAATTCAGTTTTGCCTTTTAGGCCAGCTTTTTGGGTGAAATACTCCTCTGTGAGACGGACCGACATTGTAGCGAAAACAAAAAAAAAGTATTACATAAAAATATAATTATACCTGAAAAAATTATTAAAATAATTCGACTTTAAAGCCGTGTATCTTTTTAAAGGAGTAACGCACACAAAAAACCAAACCACCTCTGAAATCGTGGGAGCTTTCATCCCATATGTATTTTGCGCTCCACTTACTATTTTTAACAAACGAATACTAAAAAAAATAAAAACAATCCGTAATCAAAACAGACAGACGGGCATCGAATATACACCAAAAACTTAAAAGGTAATAATCTTGTATGAGTACACCCTTTAAATTTTATTTTTTTATAATTTTTGGTTACTATGCAAACGCTCTGTGCAAATAATGCTTCAAAAAATAAGGCCGTATACATAGCATGACGTCACCAATAGGAACTTCGAATTTTTATATATATACTTGTTGTTATATCGGACATAGTAATACATATTATGAGTAAATTTCAAGTTCCTATTCAAAAAATACGGCCATATACGTCAAATTACGTCACCTATGGGGCACCCTTTAATTTTAAATTTTGGTTTTTTCTACTTCTTGTTTGTGAAAAATCCTGCCCTTTGCGATTTAAAGGATTTATTAAAGTCAAATGTGTTGTAAGGGGTCACCCTTTTATTTTTAAATTGCTGATTTTAATCTCTTTGAAATTGGAGCAATCCGGAAGCATTACCTTTATAAAAAAAATTAGATCGGTTTTCAATGGTGGATTTCAAACATAAAAAATACGGACGAATTAAAAGTCGATTAATAGATCCTCCCTCAAAGGTTTCGTTTTTTTACGAAACTGTCCTTTTCTAAAGCCTTAGAAAACTGTGTTATTTGCTCTTTAACCTGATAACCACAGTTTTCTTGCTTTCTGGGCATAAAGTATTTTCAAAAATGCATTACTGCTAACGACATAAAGTATTTAGACAATTTCTATTAACATGCTAAAAGATGTCCTTGTAAAGATGTCCTTAAACAAGGACTTTAATGCAAGTTTTGAAAGAAAAACATTTTCTTAACTTTAATGTAGATTAAAAATCTCTCAACCTATTTTTTCTCAATAAATACCGTACCACCCTAATGTATTAAACTTAATGGTGTGTTTTGTGTGGGTGGGATTAAAACGCCAACTCCAAACATTAATGATTACTTTCAAATATCAGCTATAGTTACAATTGTAAAGCCACCATAATAACTTAAGTAGCTGGCATTCAATTTGTATTAAATGGAGAAACAATACGAAGGTACACTCCCAATCAGCTTTCAAAATTTTAAGTTACAATATTCACACATATTTCTGTTTCCCTTAATTCTCTAGCTACCCTCGCCCTCGTCATAATGACCAAAATAGCTAGACCAAACCGGCCGTTTAAGCCTATTGTAACTACTTATGTTCACATTCGTGGTGATTAGTGCGATTATTTTTAGAAAGCTTTTAGTTATAATTGTAATTCAATGAATTGCAAACCTTTCAATGACCACCATTACCCACGAACAATGATTTCAATATTATAGCATGAGATTTTTAATTTGTTTTCTTTTTTATTTTCATTATTTTCTCGTTTTAAGTTGTTGTTTTTTTTTTTTTTGATTTTAATACTAAAAGCTTTTGAAATGTTCACTCAAGAACAAAAAGGGAGCAAAAGGCATTAAGCACATAATGGCTGAAGAGTATTAAAAGGAAGAAAGAGCTAAAAAGTATAGAATAACCTGCTGGTCTTTTTGTATCCCGGCTGTTTTTAATCCTGACAGTTACAAAAAAGGATGTGTTTTTTTAATAATATTCTTTCACTTGTAGTATTTATTTGCAATTACTTTTTCATTATTTGTTAATTATCACAGTGATTAATTGGAGTTATTTTGACAGAAATAAATGAAGCATATTTTTGAAGGAGTTTATTTTGATTTTGGCTAAGAAAACTGAAATCATAGTTCAAGATTCATATACAAAAAGAGTTTTGAAATCATATAATTTTGATTATTTGTAATTCTGAAATGATCTATTTTAACACTATATAGCAAAGGCCTCCTAAAAACTATTTGGGGCGTAATGTTTTCTAATGTCATGTGAAATTGCAATCCATTTCAGCTTTCCATTTTCAAATAATAAATCACAGCATGAGCGCAAAAAGTGAAGCTCATAAGACGCTCATTAGAATATTTCATGTAATACATGTCTGTTCACTGCACACGACTAATGATGAGTAGACAATAATTAACAGCGAAGACAAGCGAGCTAAATGCGATAAGCTTGCAGAGTTTATATAAGCAAGTTTGTATAAGTACGAGTAAATGTTGAACATAGTAACAATGAACTTGGGCGAGTGCCAACAGTTTTATGTTTTGAGTGAAACAAGACTAAAGTTCGAGTGTACAAACAAAAAACACAGAAGTTTTTAACAACATTTTTATTATTTTGCAGAAGGAATACCAAAGCAGACCACCCTTCGTTCCTCAACGATTTCTGGTATCCGATTGGAAATTTACAAATAATTTATTTTCACTGACACCTAGAGATATCACTAGCCTTTTACTCTCGACTGTAGTGATTTCATTCTGGCGACTGATACATATTGACATTCTTTCTCATCACAGAGTATATAGTAATTACTAACATGTACTGGTAGGCTAAGGTCTCCACAGCATCTCTATTTAATATGTATGTGTCTGAACGTGTTCCAAAGCCTTTTTATGTTAGCCCTTTTCTAGGCACAGTCTGCAGGTATCATCTGACATCGATTTTTACCAGGGCAGATAATACTTGAGAGAACGTGACTGGCCACCAACGCAGTTAACCATTTGTAGGCACCCAGATTATATCCAAGCTGCTTATTGATCTTCCTGCTAATTTGTAGTGCAAATTTTCAGAATCTTTGGTGGGAATAGATATCACAACCCCGGACTAATAGACAAGCACACTATCTACTAGACCACTTTTTCTTAAAATATACAAAAAGCAAAAAAAAACTGGGCAAGCTAAACTCATTAAACCTTATAGAAAAGTTCTACGTGACTACTGAACAAAATACAGAATATAGAAGTTAGAAAATTAGTTTTACACGGTCAGCTCATTGCGTTTATAATACGAATAGAATTTTGCTCACTAATTGTATGGTATGAGTAGGCATGTGATCAGAAAGCTAGTTTCTGTTCGCGTATTACCACTTGCTTATGAGCTTATGAGCACACCCATTAGATGAGCATGCTCATGCAACTGTTTATTAAGTAAAACCTCTATGACAATAAGCTACAAATGACGCTGCTTAATCTCTGCGAACGACCAATACAAAGTTGTCGGAACTTGTTACCGGCTCCTTGCCAATGTAACATAACTAGTGTTTCTGAGTCTCTAGATATATTAGGAGACATTATCTATCTCCCGACATTTTCTTTAGAATAATTAAAATTTAGAATGGGCAGGTAATATCCTCAGTCTCTTCTAAATATATATGTTTTTAATAAACCCGCCAAAGCCCAATATTCGTAAGCTTCAGCGATTGAACGAAGTCAAGTTGTGACCGTGTGTGGTGTTCAATGGTTTCAAAATTAAAGTGAAGACATATTTTTGCTATAAAAGTAGAGAAGATGTAGAATTTTAGATAAATAATATGTTTCCTTCTTTTCTAAGCGATCATATTTTTCACTACTATTCTCTAAATGGGCACTTGAAGGCCATTAGGCCCATTATTATGCCCCACAGATATCTACGCACACGGTACCCTATAGAACTCCAGGATCTCCAAAAAGTAAGAGCCTTCTTATTCTCGCAAAACTTATCAGGCTAGTCAGTGTCACAACCCTAAGACTGTTCTGGTCCTGAAAGAATCTGTGGCCCCAATATTTAAGACTGCATTCTTGCAGAGAAGACGTTGAACTGAATCTTTCTTCTCTACATCCATCGAATGTATTATGTTTTCTAATAACTTTGGAAGTCCGTTAATTGTTAACTAATGTAATGATAACACAACTAAGCAGTCTCATTGCCAACTGACTTTGTAAACTTTTCGAAGTAAAATTGTCACCACCATGGAAGAGGTCATGTTAATTATTTATTCTTCAGATGTCAGTTTTGGTTTGCAAACTTGTACTGCAGTTATAATGCATGTTCGAAATTTCTAAAGTATCGGAGTATCGAAAAAGAGATATCGTCGATACTGATATATTTATCAGCTCAAAAAATCGCTAATATAACGGTATCGTCAGCATCATTTGTAACAATCACATGATTTAAAATTTAAGAAAATTTAAAATTAATAGGATAATTATTTTTTTAAAGCAGGTTAAAATTTTAGGAATACATACTCAGAAAAATGTAGAACCATTTTTTTATTAATCGAATAATTCTTATTCGAATAATTTTTATTGGAATAATTTGTATTGGAATAATTTTTATTGGAATAATTTTTATTGGAATAAATTTTATTCGAAATTTTGCAATTATTTAAAAACCGTTTTACATTTTTACTTGTTTTTTTGTTTTTTTTTTTTTTAATTCAAAATTCTTTTTATCAATTTTCAAGCTTCTAATTTATTTTGTCCATTTCTTTTAAAACTGTTCCTTTCATAAATTAAAAACAAAATAACTGCAGCACACTTTTAAGTTCTTTTTTAGTTTTAATATAAAAAAAAATCCTTTATTTTTCAAATAAAAAAAATATATTGATACATTTTTTTATTTGATAGATTAATCGAATAATTTTTATTCGAATAACAATCCAATGAAAATACTGAAACTACTTTAATTAAACTATTTTGCAATTACATTTTTTATTTGTTTTTTTTTTTAATTTTTTTTAGTTTAAAATACTTTTTTTCAAATTTCATGCAAATAATTTATTTTTTCCTTTTCTCTTAAACATTTTTTTTCCTTTTCATAAATTAAAAACAAAATAACAGCAACATACTTAAAAGGTATTTTAGTTTTGATATAAAATATTTCATTTCCTTTATTTTTCCAACGAACAAATATTAAAATTTTTTTAATTAATCGATTATTCGAATAATTTTTATTCGAATCATTTTTATTCGAATAATTTTTATTCGAATAACACTGCAATGAAAATACTGAAATTACCTAACATAATCTATTTCACAATTATTTGAAAATAGTTTTTTATATTTTTATTTTTTTTTTTAGTTTATTTTTTTAGTTCAAAATCCTTCTTATCCAATACCATGCATATAATTTGTTTTGTCCTTTTCTTTTAACATTTTTTTTTTTCATAAATTAAAAACAAAATAACTGCACCACACTTTCAAGTCATTTTTAGTCTTAATATAAGAGAAAATTTAATTTCCTTTATGTCTTACATTTCAGCGTTGCGAATAGTTTCATAAATAAATATTTGCATTTTGTTAAATACAACAAAAAAAAAACTAAAATGGAAAATGAAACAAGTAACTCGACACACAGAAAAACAAGTACAGAAAAATAAATAATAATAAAAAGAAACAGAAAAAGTAGCATTTTGCATAAATTTTTAGTAACCTTTATGGCTTCTTAACTTGCAACGTAAGAGTCTGACACAACAGAAAAAAGAAAACGGCGAAAAAAAAAATACTCAAGTTAACTTGGCACAAAAAAAATAGAAAAAGAAATATTTGCATATATGCAAATCATCATAGCAACTTTAATACAATACATAACATGCAACACTTTTCCTTTTTTTCATTGCATGCTGGCTTGCTTGCTACTCTCTTTGACTTGTCTTCCTTTTTTATGGACACGAACAAAAAATAAAATCAACCAACGGTTTTGTGAATGGAAATTTCAATAAAATCACTGGTTTAAAGAAAAACGCAAAATTCTACAAATTCTACGCTTTGTAAAATCTACATTGCTTTGGTTTTTAAATCTTAGCAATTACCCATGGCAGAAAATCGCAAAAAACCATCAATGAATTACGCCTCAATTGTTGAAAGAAATTTTAGTTTTTCTCTTTAAGTTTTTGGGTTTTTGAACAAAAAAATACAAAAGAAGTGGAAGCAAAAACAAAAGCAAATATAAATTGATAAGGGAAATGGAAATGGAAAATGAATAGTTTGTCATAAATGGTTTGCAGTTAGAGCTACAATTTTGTTGCATGTTGTTCTCAGCAACTGGATTTTTGTGCCACAATGGA
Source organism: Phasia obesa (assembly GCA_949628195.1). Taxonomy (NCBI): domain Eukaryota; kingdom Metazoa; phylum Arthropoda; class Insecta; order Diptera; family Tachinidae; genus Phasia; species Phasia obesa. The sequence continues at coordinate 137,136,300 of OX451216.1, read as the reverse complement.
GGCTCGACTATCAAAGTGCATGCATATGCGGCGTTTTGGATGTGATAATCTCTTCTTACTAATCCGCCATTAAAATAAACAAATCTGTTTCATTATTTTCCAAACCATCTAATCTTTCATTAAAATCCTGTTCTAGAGGTTAAGTTAGGTTAGGTGGGCAGCTTGCATGTAGGCGATTTCACTTAGAAACCATTAGGTCCATTGTGATGCTCCAACGAACAGCTATCAAGACAGTTCGTATTAGAACTCCTGGCACTCCAACATGTAAGAACCTTCTTATTCTCGCAAAACTTATTTGGCTACACAGAAAATAGTTTTTACACCAATTAAAGGTTTTAATTAATTTTAAATTAAAGATCAATTAATTTTTTAATTGATTTAAATAAATATTTGTTTAAAACAAAACACAAAAATTCCTAATTAAACACAGAAAAGATTATTTTCACCAATTAAAGGTTTTAATTGGTTTCAGATCAAATTTTAATTAAATAAATATTAATGAGAAGGTTCTTACATGTTGTACTCCTGGTACTCCAACATGTAAGAACCTTCTCATTAATATTTATTTAATTAATATTTAATCTGAGACCAATTAAAACCTTTAATTGGTTGTACTCCTGGTACTCCAACATGTAAGAACCTTCTCATTAATATTTATTTAATTAATATTTAATCTGAAACCAATTAAAACCTTTAATTGGTGAAAATAATCTTTTCCGTGTAAGAACATGTAAGAACCTTCTCATTCTCACAACTTATTTGGCTACACAGAAAAAAAAGTTTGCACCAATTAAAGGTTTTAATTCGTTTTAAATTAAAGATCAATTAAATTTTTAATTGATTTATATAAATATTTGTTTAAAATAAAACACAAAAAATTTGATTCAATTAGAAATTCTGTGTACTCAATGTGATTTCCCTAAGACAATCCTACCTTTCCACTTTAATTTTGAACCAAAGTATAAACCTGGAAGAAAGGTCTTATTTTCAGCAACTCCACACTTTGGGCCGCATTAGAGGATCGAGTGTCAATTTAGAAAAAAAAAATCCTAATTAAACACAGAAAAAGTTATTTTCGCCAATTAAAAGTTTTAATTGATTTCAGTTTAAAATTTAATTACATAAATATTTGATTCAATTAAAATATTTAATTAATTAAATTTTAATCTGAAACCAATTAAAACCTTTAAATGGTGAAAATAATTTTTTCCTCCTGTTAACTTTAATTTTGAACCGAAGTATGAACCAGTGAGCAAGAAATTGTTCTCAGCAACTTGATACTTTATGTCATATTGAAGGCTCGAGTTCCAAATGCTTAAGGGAGATTTTGACATGACAATCTCTTCTTACAAATTCGCCACCTTTTCAATTGCCAGAATTTCTATCTAAAAAGCACTGCCGGCTTAGAGGAATTTGAAGTCATCACAAAATTGTAGTTTCGAAAAAGTTAATGTACCTGACAATACCAACTATAGGGTGCTTTTATGCACCCAAAAAAATTGTATGCTTTAAAGTGTTTTACTTTCTTATGCAGAAGCTTTCAATTTTTATTACCACTCACTCTGGCTTTATGGTCTATTGTAGTAATTTCTCTAGGTCGAGTGGTTTAATTGCATTTCATTTCAATTTTAAGGGCTCTTTCTTCTTTCATTTATTTTTAGTTCTTTTTCCAATTTTTTTTTTTTACAAGTTTTATTGTTGTGGCATGTTCAAATTCAAAATTATTTTAAGTCAATTTTTATTTTTTGTTTTTCCATTAAGTTTTTTTTTTTAATTTCAGTCTCTATCTCTGTCTTTCTCTTTCTTTGTCTCTCTCTCTCTCTCTTTAAAAAGATTTTGTTAGTTTCTACTTGGTTAATTTTCCATATTTTCTGCTGCTTTCTTTTATTGTTGTATATTTTTTTTTTTTTTTTGAAGCAATAAAAAATTTATGCAAATATTTTTTGTCTATGAAATTGAAATTTTCCAGCAAAGCATGAGTTTTAGTTTTCAACTGCAATCTTAAGGTTAGTTACTGGTAATTCTATTTATAATAATGGGTTTTTGTGGCTGAAATATTGCAACTACTAAACTTAAATTAAATGGAAAATTTGGCTTAATAACTTTCACTTTTTTGCGGGCGATAAATTTTAAGAAAACAGAATGTAGAGGAATATTAATAATATATTTTGATTGGCTTCCTAAAGGTATGCAGTAGTTCGCATTTTATGTTACTGCCTAAAAGTAGGCAACTAAAATATAAGACTTACAACAAAAGAAAAACAATGCAATAAAAAAAACCCGTAGAAAAAAGTTAAGCTAAAAAATATAGAAGATAAAACTACTTTATTATTTAAAATTTTTAAAAAATGTGACTTTAAAAATACTGCTTTAAATTAGACTAAAACTGAGGATAAGCTTTCTTTACAGAAAAAAATACTTGCACCAATTAATGTTTTATATACAAATGTAATTAAATTTGCAATTGAAAAAATTATATTCTTAATTATGAAAGAATAAAATAGTCTTTCAATTAAGTAATAAATTGAATTAATTAATAATTTATTAATTTTATTCGTTTACTTTTTCGTTTTCTTATAAAAACAAAAATTATTGTGTTGTTGTTTTTTGTTTAAAATGTTATTACTTCTTACAACTACAACCAGCCAGTGTAGAAATAAAGTAAGAAAATATAGATTCACTGTTGGTTTTTATTGTTTTATTTGAGTTTTGTTGCTTGTTGTTAAATTGTTGTGACTTAATTCTTATTTAGTCCAATAAAATTTCTCAACATAAGAGTAACTTTAGCTCATCTAAAATTTGGTTTAAGGTTTCCTGATGATGCTAAATTGAGTAAAATGGCCATCGAGACTATCTTCCCCGTAGTAATTTCAATTTCAGTGAATTTATAAATTGGGTTAATAGCACGCTATTAATGAAAAATTCATAATTTTATTGAACTTGTAGTCGAAACTTATTAAAACCTTTAATTGAAAAGCAAAAGTTTTGTGCCGAAACTAGAGAAGGTGGTTGTTGGAAGGAGGATGGAGAAAATATTATTTGTGAATATTCACTTTGTATTGTCAACCATCGAAAGTTACTGGAAAAAAGCCTTGTGGGAAAAACAAACACACCAGTGTTGGGATTTGACAATGTCTAAATTGTTCCGCCCTAATGATGAAATTGTACCAAATCATCATAAATAGTACCAAAATTAGTCATTTAGTAAAAATAATATAAACAAAACATACATACAGTAGCTCGACATTAAAATAGGACGACTTTTAGTATCATTTTGAATTAAAGATATTTGACCTTGATTCTTTGAATTTCTCTTTTTGTATTACATATTTACTAGGGTAACCACTCTATCAATCATCGCTCGATTAATCGTAAAATTTTAAGCCGATTAGTTATCCGAATAAGAAAATTTTCAATTAAAAAATTTTAGTTAACCGACGAATTGACTAAAATTATTTTTTATTAGCAAATAAAACTTTTACTGATTTTGATTAAACGTACAGAGAAGAAAATAATACATATAACCCATTAAATTTTTCATAAATCGAATTTGACTTTTCCCCCTAAATTTTTTCATTCAGTTTAGGTGTGATTTTAAAATGTTTCTATTTATATGCTACATAATTCAAATCTTCTTAGTAGTGTTAATAGATAAACTGTAAACTGCCCTGTGGTGAAGTGTCAGTTAAAGCATGTTTCGTAATTCGTCTTACTACGAGGATTCCTTACATGTCCATGTATGTATCTAACATATTTTCATAAGTGCGTGTGATTTGCAAAAGTAAAGAATTAATATTTGCACTTCATGAAAAATGTTATGTTCAAAACGTTCAAATAATAAAAATCCTGAACATAAATCAAGAATGTTGCAATTACATAAAAATATTGACGAAATAAAAAATGTATTAAATAAATTTTATATGAAATTGTACGAAAAAAGCATGAACTGTACCAGTGTACCACTGATATGTCGATTGTGCTAAATTTGGTACAATTGTACCACAAATCTCAACACTTAAACACACATCAATAGGCTCTTAAAAACGTACTAAGCGGGTATTTAGAAAAAATTTTCTGATTGCATACTATTTTAGTAACGATAAAATTTCCATTCGATTTAAGTAATGAAACTCATTCCCCATTGAGTCGATTTGCCAATAAGTTAATAGCGTTCGGTAATGATTTTCTCATACGCGCGGTGACCAAAATAAAGAAAAAAAAATCTGACTAAACATTTTTTAAATTTTTGATGTATTTAAAAATAGAAACTCAAATCTTAATTGTAAAAAGAAAATATTTTATGAATATACATGGAAAGTCACTATAATCTTATATAAAATTAAAATTATTTAGGAAATTATTGTCATTACTTTTTATTTTGATAATATTGGTATGGTTCAATCATGTATGGAACAAAATATCGGCCAAATGACCACCGCAACATCTGTGGCACACCTCCATCCGATGCTCAAAATTTTCCATTATGCTGAAGCATAATTAATCTATGCCGTTTATGTGCCGAATTACCTCATCCTTTAGCTCTTGAATTGTTGCTGGCTTATCGACGTACACCTTCAAATAACCCCAAAGAAAGAAGTGCAACTGCGTCAAATCACATAATCTTGGCGGCCAATTGACATCGCCACCACGTGAGATAACACGGCCATTGAATATGTCGCGCAAAATAGCAATTGTTTCGTTAGCTGTGTGGCAAGTGGCACAGTCCTGTTGAAACCATATATCGTCCACACCCATATCTTCCAATTCGAGACATAAAAAATTCGTTATCATCTCACGATAGCGAACACTATTCACAGTAACTCCCTGACCGGCCTCATTTTGGAAAAAAATGCGGTCCAGCAATAAACTGCACCAAACAGTCACTCTTTGTGGGTGCATTGGTTTTTCGACAATCACTCTTGGATTATCATTCGCCCAAATGCGGCACTTCTGCTTATTAACGAATCCACTGAGGTGAAAATGTACCTTAGCACTGAAGATGATTTTCTTCGAAAATTTATCAACCAACGTTGCCATTTATTACTAACATTCTGACCATTGATCGATTGTGTATCTTTCCATGGTTCAAATTGAGTTAGTTTGAAATTGAGAAATGTCAAATTAAATGCAGAAAAAATATGGGCCCTTAAAATTTAACCACCCGATATAAGGATCCAGAATATGCCTATATACTTTATGGGGTCGGAAATAAATATTGTAGAAATAACACACGGAATGACAAACTTATATATACTTTTTTTACCTGGGGTGAAGGGTATAAAAAGAACGTATATTGAAGTCATTAATAACGAAATGAGGAGAAAAATAACCAAATACTAAATTTGCCAACGAAGTTAAGGGCTAGACGTTAATAACACAGTGTAACACGGAAAAAATAACCATATACGGACACCACTACGTGATAAAAGACCAAAAAAAAGACTCCTGTCTCCCAGTTTTGCCCAAAGTCCTCCAGTTTTTTTTATGGGCCCTCAAAGATGTAGGGCTTAGATGTAATTTTTGCAAAAAAATGATAATTTACTCAAGCTCATATTTTGCAAACCGTTTGAAATTTTAATATACTCTCTGAGGCAAAGTTGTAGCTCTTGCCATAAGGAACAAAAATTGTTAACATATAAAATCAAAAAAAACTTCATCTTCAAGGTCAAAATCGCAAAAAACTTTAAAAAATTCAATTTTTTTTACCTTTTTCCCCCTGTTCAGGTCCATAGGTAGCAAACCGTTCAAAATTTAAGTAAAAAATCAACTACAAAAATGAACCTAAGATAAACAACTTTCTAGAACATATGAACTTCCTAGGAATGATTCTTAATACCGTTTAGGTAGCGCTTAGGTAGCCGCAAAAGTGAAAAATTTCCCGAACATTTTTTAATCTCATTTGGTTTTTCTTTACTTCAACATTGAGATACTATAAAGCCTTCTCCCGTAAGTGAGTTGTTTATTGAGATCTTTGGTTCATTTTTGTAGTTGATTGTTTCGATTTTATGTGTTAACAATTTTTGTTCTTTATGACAAGAGCTACAACTTTGCCTCAGAGAGTATATCAAAATTCCAAACGGTTTGCAAAATATGAGCTTGAGGAAATGATAATTTTTTTGCAAAAATGACATCGAGGCCCCACATCTTTGAGGGCCTATAAAAAAAAACCTGGAGGACTTTGGGCAAAACTGGGAGACAGAGGTCTTTTTTTTGGTTTTTTATCACGTAGTGGTGCCCGTATATGGTTATTTTGCCATGACTTAAAAAATTACACAGTGTGTAAGTTAATTAAACTGCTCATAAAGCAACTAGCTTAAGCTATGATGCCTGTTGGAGCCACTGTCAAACCCTACTAATAATGCACCCCTAAAAGCTATCGATTATATTGTATCGATAATTCATTATGTTCTTATGTATCAATTAATCATATATAACTTCTTGCCATTTTATAAATTAAAATTAAGCGCCATTACAATAGTAGTTGCGCACTAAAACGTGTCTAATTTTCTAATATTGAAAAGTTGGCGGTTTGAAACCAGAAAGTATGTAAAAAATATTTTTTATATCTTAATTTTATGTATAATTTTAAGGATTTAAAATACTAATTTGTAAAACAATCAAGAAATACCTGAATTTCATCAAGTCTTGCCTATGTTGTTATTCTCAACAAACCATCACGAATTACTACTGCTAACAAAATTTTTTAATTCTTTTTGCTGGGATTTGGATTCCCCTTTTGCAAAAATATTTCCTACTGGATTAAACTGGTATTGAAGTCAAAAACTCGTAACCAAATCCGATTAAAATTGCTGAAAGCGTTCCAGCTAAATTTCAACATAACCTCAATCACACGTAAGTATTAATATGGATTCTTCTAATGACCACGTGCAACCACATAACATAGGCGCCGCTTCAATAGAACATATGTATGTCGAAAATATGTCAGCTTTGCCACGAACAAATTAATGTTCCCGTAATATACTGCAATTCGTGCCAAAAACCTTACCATATAGACTGCGCAAAATTCTCCAGCCCTCAACATGCAATCCTAATACAGCGAACTCTCTAAACTCTGATTCTAGTACACATTCCTTAATTGCATCAAAAGACTCAATAGCTAGGAAAAAAGGCCCTAGAGTTAAAAAGGTTAGAAGAGGAACGTGAACTTACAATGAGACGGGATCGTGAATATCTTTATAGAAAATATGAAATTCTCCAACAAATCGAGAACGAAAGTTCACAGATTCAACGTACTACTGCTCAAAAACAATTAACTCGAACAACGCCTTTTAGCATTTTATCATTTAATTCTATAAGTAACAAAAGAGAATTGAAGAACAAATCTAATAGCCCATTCAGGCTGCCACAAAATTAAGTAATTTCGAGCTGAAATTACGAACGAAATCTAAGGTGTTCATACTGAGCTTTTTGACATTTAAGATGATTTCGCAAACAGCTGATCACGTTTAGTTACATTTGTATAATTTTTTTCTTTGGAAAAAACTTTGGCACAACACTTTCGTATTAATTTCAAATATACACGAATATTAAAAACAGCACTACAACAAAATTAATGTACAATTATGTTTATATTTCCATTATTTCATTTGGCTTTTAAATTTTTTTTTTTTGACAAAAGCCCACTTTCACGGTTGTAAATATGGTCATGGTTGCAAAAAATGTAGCTTTTTATACAAAACCAGCGTTGTATATCGTAATTTCAAATTAATTTCGACGAAATTAAGTAGAATGATTTAATTTCAAATGTATGCGAAATTACGTAATTTCAAGTTGATTTCGGCCGAAATCACGAAATGACTTAATTTCGTGGCAGCCTGAACAAGCTATAAGTGAGCTTATTCTAACGTTATTTCGTCGATTTTTGAATCCAGGCAACATTTACAATCTTACCTAATCATCTTACGAGTATCATAAAAAAAACTGTTTTTACTTTTCTTTAACTTATTTAAATTTTTTTAAGTGTTTTTATATTTGTTTAACGCAAAAAAAATTTTCCCCATCTAAATTTTTTTTTTTTACCTTATGCTATCAATACAACGCACTTAATGTATCATATTTATACAAAATATATTTTCATATTTAATGTACTCTTATATCCTCGTCAGCATTATTGCTGTCATTGGTTATCATCATACCCAAATCATTATCCTTGACCTTAAGCATAGTGAAAAAGTCAACATCATCATACTTTTAATAAAGCTTACAAAATGAAGGCCTATTATGTTTATAAAAAAACAAACCCCCAACTGATAATATTTAAAGTGACTACACCATTTCTAACAAATAAGAGAAGACTTGAAAATGTTAAAGAACATTTTTGGGACCTTGAATAAATTCTAAAAATTGTAAAGTATTCACTTGAAATGCTTTTAATACAAATTATAAGGCCTTCAAATGACTCTTACTTTTTAAACATTTTTTAAATAATTAAAACTGTGATTTAGTTTTGAGAGAATTAGTTGATAAATTCAATATAATTTTCAAACAATGAGTTCATTAAATCAATTAATATTAACAATCAGTTTCATATCTAACACAAAATAATCATTTCTCTTATTTGATGGCTTAATCTTTACGCGATTATAAAAAAAGAAATGGATTTTGCTTCAACTGCTGAGCTAATGTGTCTATTTTATAAGTGTGCGTAATGCCATAAAAACTTTTTTGTATAGGGTCAAATATGCTATATAGTGGCGTAATATTTCAAGAGTTTTAAATTTTACTGTCCCTTTAATTATCTCTTAGAGAGTACTGCGAAATGTACTTTACTCGTAAAATGGAAATCATTTCTGTTGTACCTGTTGCGTCTTATGCATAATCGAAGGGGTTAAATATATCCTCATATCTATACATATAATAAAATAGTAATACATATCTGTCTGTCTGCTTTTCGTTTGTGTTCGCATCACGTAAAAACTACTAGATGGATTTTAACAAAATTTTGTGAGAAGGTACCTTAGTATCCTGATTCCAATATAGGATACCTTTTTCGGCAAAAATATCTTATTTCCAAGAGATAGTGGAGAAAAAGCAGTGAAAGTAAGCCGATTTTTTTTACCGATTTAAAGGTACTGCCTACTTTAAGGCATTTTTTATTATTGAAAGCGAAATATGTTAAACACGGTTGTGCCACAGAAAGCATTGTTTTAAAATGATAACAAAGTATGAATTAAAACCTGGATATTTTAAGCATGGTTGCTTAACAGATGGCGCTGTTTTAAAATAATGACAAGATGTGAATTACTTACTGCCAAATATAACTAATTGAATAAAATTTGTATTTGATTTGTATTTTTACTTTGCGCAATTACATTGTTATTAAAATATTTTAAACACTTTTTACACATCCTTACAATAATTTTAAAAATTTTAGAATTTTATCCAGGGATGGGTGACTTGATATAAAGTAAATACATGAGAGACTTAAAATTTGGGTTGGATTACTTTTAAAGCAAGATCGAACAAAATATTGTGGGGGCACAGCTAAGCCCGCATAAATTCAAGATACAAAATATGAAAGAGATGGATTTTGATTACATATCTGGACCTAAAGAGAAGTTTTGCATTAAAATTCTGTAGCCCTCCTTGCAGAACAATTTATACTGCCTTCAAATTTGACAGAAGGGAACTCCCTTGCTTCTAGAATTTTCCTAAATGGTAATTTAGAATTACGTAGTCGTATTTATATTCCGTAACATGCTATCACTAGCGACCTTTTTCCCTAGTCTAGATCTTAAGGGCCTAAAAAGGTATTGGTCTTCTGTCGCCTAATAAATTAACCACTTGCTGTGTTAAAAAATATTATCTGTATAAATATAAGGTAAAAACTTGAGAAGAGAAGAATTTTGATAACATTTATTTACACCTAATGAACAATTTTAAAACTGATATAATATTTCGTAGAACAACTTATGCTGCCATTAAATTAGATAGATAAAGCTAGCCACTAACATTATCGGTTTCGTTTCCGGCCCCTTTTTTCTGAATTATTTCTGAGTAGTTATTTATAAAAATTTTTTAACATACTGTCACTATCGATCTTTTCTCTTAGTCTGTTTTGCGCTATCTATATCTTGCACTTCTGTTACATGACCTAATAAATTCATCGTTTGCGTCTTATGCTTTATCGTAGTGGTTTTGATCTGCAAATTAAAATATTAGGAAGAGAATGATTTTGATTATGTCTTAACGATCAGTTTTAGAACTGACATAATATTCCGTAACCCTTTTAGTAGAACAAGGCTGTTATCAAATTTTATAAAATGGATACCAAAATACAATGTAGCGCATACTGCTCGAAACTAAATTTATCGACTCCGTTCAACCACTTCCTTCCTGAATGTTTTGTAAGGTAGTGGTACACACATTCTGTCTCATGATCTCACTATCGACCTTTTCCGCTCTCACAGAGTCTCTCATTATTGATTAAAAATTGTGTTTAGCAATTAAAGGCTTTAATCGTTTTCAGATTAAAATTTAATTAAATAATTAATTGATTCATGTAAATAATTAATTTCTTCAATTAAATAATTAATTTTTTCAATTAAATAATTAATTGATTCAATGAAATAATTAATTGATTCAATTAATTGTTTAATTAGGAATTTGTTTGGCCTTTTTAAACAAATATATATTTGAATCAATTAAAAAATTAATAGAACTTTAATTTAAAACTGATTAAAATCCTTAATTGGTGAAAAAAAATTTTTTCTGTGAAAGTATCGTCTTAGACATGATTCTGGAAATGTTCATGACCCCTATCACTAAAGCAGTTATCAAATTTAAGGTACCCCAATTTTATCCGAGCAACTATCGAACCATTCTGCCGAGGGGCTATTTCCTCAGGAGTAGTAGCTCTAACCAACCTTTCCACCTCTTGCGCGTTTTCCATGTCCATCTTTATTAAATTCTCACGCTCCAGTTTTATTTCCACAAAATTAAAATTCTCACGAGTTGTGGAAAAATTATGCCCAGCCCTATATACGTAGGTAAAACTATATTAGAACTGTATTCGGGCTGTTTTCCCGTGAATTAGGATAACTTTCTTATAAGATAGTATAACTTCTCTTCGCTCTACTTGATTTAGACAGTCACCTAGCAGACAGAATACCACCTAACTAGTTTTCAGTTACCGCCTGCCACCACGAAGAGGCATTAACCGGTGCGTCAATCCATACCTTTGTGTGTACCAGCCGAAATGGGGAATGATATTTTTAAATAATTTGCAATCTTGGCACATAATCATTAATTACTTTATATTGGGAGAACCCCTTCCCCTACACCTACCGTATACTTTTTTCACCCAATTTCATATCTCGTTAAATTAAAGCATACCAAATTTGAAGAATCTTGGTGTTATAGCTTTCTAGATAACAGAAAATTATTAAATACATTGGGGAGAACCCTTTCCCTCAGTCCTATTCCATAAATATTTTTTCTAAATTTGAAGCTTGCTCCCACTAAGCGATTTTGGGTGAAAAAGATCCACAATTATAATCAGAGGAAGTTACCACAAATTAATTCCAACTTTTGACATCGAAAAACCCAATGTGCGACGACTGGATCTCTGAACAACATTTATCAAGAGAGTTTGTTCTCTGCATAACAGTCTTGTTCGTGAATGATTTATAATACATATCGACATGAAATCCTCTGAAACTTTGAAACAATTTCCCAGGAATATTAATATCTTTTTATTTGTGTTTTATTTTTGGTATCTTACTACAGACAGTGTAGTTTTTTTATAAGTCCTTATATGCCTATCATTTGTATAATAAACTACTTTTTATTTATTTTATTTTTTTAACGTTTCCATATGTGTGTGAATTTTTTTCTATATAACGTCTTGTTGTTGTTTTTTTATACTAAAAACGACATATTGACTTATTCATAAAAGCACACAGATACTCGTACACATATGTAGGTCCAACTTAAGTATTCAAACATCAGGGTCAGTTCGTTTTATGACCATGTTAAGGTCATCATTTTAAGTAAGAACAAGTATAGTTGTCCTTGTATGTAGCTTTAATAACAGGTCCCGTATTATGGCATAAAAAAGTCAACAGTAGCAACAACATCAATATAACCTATAATACTTTCATAAGCAGATACGTAGTAGATGTTACAAATGAGATAGTTTAGAGATGATTAAAAAAGGAAACAAAAATAAATATAAACCCATACTTATAAAATGGATGACACCACAAAGGACTTACAATATGTTGATGATGTTGTATTCACTCAGAGTAGAAGGAACAACAAGTTTGTGAATATTTTTTATATCAAATCATATTTATGGGATGAAGTGGAAAGTTTTCCTTTTGGCAATAAAAACTACTGACTCAACTGCAAACTAGAACATTGGTTGATGCTGATAAAATTAGAATTCAATTGTGTGAAATTATTATGAAAAATTAAAATTCAAAAATAGAGTTTTTGACTTAAAACAAATAATGAAATTTATACAAAGTTTCCGATTAAACTATTAAAATGTGTGTGAGTAAGAGATTTTATACTATACAGTTTATGTTAATTTTTTTAAGTGAAAACAAGTTATAATATATATAATTTTTTAAATATTTCACTTAGGTTTAGATTAGGTAAGAAAGAGTATTGCTTGATATTTCAGACACCTAGTGGTTTCTTGTCATTTTCTTTAAATTTCCCTCAAAAGAATGATCTAGATCCTATTCTCGGCTCAAATTAATCCACTTGATTTCTATGATGAATCAGCCTAATGCATGCTATATTGTCTTAATCATCGTGCATTTGTTTGGCCAGCATAGCATTTAATCTTATTTTTTATACCGAAGCAGACCACTAACTTAATGGGTCCCTTTTCGACACCCTTTGTTCCTCAATGATTATTGGTATCCGACTGGAAATTTACAAATACCTTACATTCATTGAGTCTGGTGCTATCACTAGCATTTTGTTCTCAACTGTAGTGATTTCAGACTGGCGACTGATACATGTCGACATTTTTCCTCATTACAGCATCTCCATGTAATATGTGTCTGCCCGTGGTCCAAAGCCTTTTTATGTTAGCCTTTTTCTAAGCACAGTCTGCAAGTATCATCTTTCCGCGATTTCTAACTTGGGCAGATAACAATTGTGAGTTCGTGACATGTACAAACGCAGTAGACCATTTGTAGACATCCAAGTTCCTTCTTGGTCTTCCTGGCAACTTGTAGTGAAAAATTCCAGAATCTTTGGTGGGAATCGTGCCAACAAACCCCGACTGATAGACTAGCACACTACCTACCCACCCACCGAGGCTAGTAGGTAGTGTACTAGTCATTTAAATTGCATTTATTTTTGCAATCTAAATGACTAGTAACTAGAGTTACTATTTTACTATGTATATATAAGCTTGTCTTAGATTGGCCATCATAATCTTTTAATCTGAACCCGTAAATTATAATTTGTTTTTTTTTTTTTTTTTTGACAGCTTGAGAGCTGAGAATGCCAAACTGTGTTGTTATTTCTGTTCAGTAAAGTTTGATAAGTCATCATTAATCGTTTAAAGACAGAATAAGGCTTTTAAATTGCGATAATTTATATTAAAAAAATCTGTTCCCAAAGTTCATAGAGCACTTCGTACATTTTACGGTCAACATAATCGGCCTAGTAAGTAAGCAATTCTTGCAGTTTTTGGTCGTTTTCGCACTAATTTTACTCTTCTTGATTTAAAACCAACAACAACACAAAGATATGTATGTACCGAAAACTATATTGCTACTGTAGCGCGAAGTATTGAAGTGGAGGCCGAAATGTCGATTCGTTGTGGTTTTCAAATTGTTGGCCTTTGTCCTTCGACTATGTGGAAAAGTTAACGAAAGGATCTTGGCTTTAGTCCCTATAAAATATATCTCATGCAAGAATTGAAGCAAACGATCGTCGTTTGCGTCGCATTTTTGCTGATTTGACTCATTTAAAGCTTGCCGAAAATTAGCATTTTTTTATCAAAATATTATGTTTAGTGATGAAACTCATTTATGGTTACGTCAATAAGCAAAATTGTTGTATTAGGAGCGAAGACAATCTGCAAGCCATATTTATCATAAATACATTCATTAAAATTGCTTCTTTGGTGCGGTTTACACGCAGTCGGCATCATGGGTCCTTATTTTTTCGAAATAAGCAAGACGTTGTATTACGGTAAATGGCGAGCACTATCAAGTCATTCTGACTTAATTTTTGTTTTCAAAACTTAATCGATAAAAATCAACGATGTTTTTTTGTAAGAATCGGCGGAGACATACACTTTGAGCGCTTGTTTAGGGCCATTTTAATTCGGAATTTTATGCCAATGAATCAAACATACTGATGCGCTTACGAAAAAAATATTATTTCTTGAAATCGCATTACTCACCAAGCTATCATTGGAAATTCTATTCTACGGCAAATATAATAACCTGAATGAGAACGCTTAAATTTAGAAGATATTGCTTTAAAAACAAGTAAGAGTGCTATATTCGGTCATGCCGAATCTTATATACCCTTCACCATAGTAATTTTAAATCATCCCTTAATCTCTTATGTTTCCCAATTTCAAATAATATACATTCGTTCTTCATTTTAATGATTTTCAAATTCAATATTGCAAATTTAATATCAGGATTTCAAAAATTTTTTGTAAAAATTGTATCTAAAATTTTTTGTGAAAATTTTATAGAAAATTTTTGATAAAAATTATATCGATTTTTTTAATGTTATCGATATTATTGGTAAAAATTTTATCGTGTATATAGAGAAGTGTAGTAGGTACAGACTTGAATTGTTTCACAATTAACCCTTATATAGGGTGTTCGCCTGAAAGGTATAAAACTTTGTTTTGCCGCCATTTTGGTAAACATTAGTCTTGACAGTTAATATTTGGCAGTCGTGAAGTAGACACACGAAGTAGACACACAAATTTATTACGGAAAATATTTGATAAACCAGCGTGTTTTAATCGTTAAAACATTTTATCAATATCAATCATCGATTACTGTGACGATGAGAAAGTTACGTGAGATTTTTGGGAGAAACAACGTGCCAACAAAACGCACTATTTATCGTGTAGTGAATGCTTTCGAGGAAAGATGGTCTCTAGGTAATAGGAGCACAACGTACTGCAAAATCGGCTGAAGACATTACTGCTGCTCAAGAAAGTGTTCAAAACAATCCATCAACCTCAATTCGACGCCGCGCTCAAGAGCTTGGTCTTCAAAGAACAACTTTGGCCAGAATTTTGCACAAGAACTTTCATTTGTTTCCAATTGAGATTCAGTTGACACATGAGCTTCTTTCACAAAACCCTTTACGGTGCCAATAGGATGTTACAGCTTGCACATTACAACCCCGATTTTCATGAAAAAATCATAATGAGTGACGAGGCACAGAATTATCGGTTCTGGGCAATGGAAAACCCTCAAATTATTCATCAGTCACCTTTGCATCCATTAAAAGTGACAGTCTGAAGTGCAATTTGTTCAGGAGGAATCATTGCACCTTACTTCTTTGAAAATGAAAACGGCGTAACGGTAACTATGAATGGGGAGCGATATCGTAATATGTTTGAAAACTTTTTAACGCCACAACTACATGCTTTGGGCTTGATTAACATGTGGCAACAACAAGCCGGTGCCACATCGCATACAGCCAGGATTACAATGGAATAACTGCGAGTAACATACTTCTACTTCCAAGATGGGGGTAGCCAAGCGCACCCGGGTATGATAAAACCCAAACTCACTTCATGTGTGTCTGTCTGTCTGTCTTTGTTCGCATCACGTAAAAACTACTAGAAAATTTTGTGAGAAGGTACCTTTGTATCCTGATTCCTATATAGAAAGTGGAGAAAAAGCATTGAAAGTATGCAATTTTTTACCAATTTAATTTACTTTAAGGCATCTTTTATATTCGAAAGTGGGATAAAGAGGGGAAAGTGGGGACGGTTACGCAACAGATGGCACTGTTTTAAAACAATGAAAAAATAAGAATTCAAAGCGGTTGAGCAACAGATGACGCTACTTTAAAATAATGACAAAATATGAATTACATACTTACTGCCAAATAGCCTTTTGAATAAAATTTGAATTTGATTTGTATTCTTACTTTTTGGAATTACATTGTTATTAAACTATTTTAAACGCCATTTACAGAGCTTTACAATAATTTTTAGAATTTTATATAAATTTAAGAATTTTATCCAGGGATAGGTACCTTTAGATAAAGTAAATACATAAGAGTCTTAAAATTTGGTGTGGATTACTTTCAAAGCAAAATCGAACAAAATATTGTCAGGACGCACATAACCTGTGCGGCCACAGCTAGTAGTAAATACAAAACTATTATTTTTTCTAAATACATTTTCCAATTAAATATGCAAAACTTAGTAAAACCATATTTTTTATATGGAAATTTTAAAAACAATTGAAGGGTTAAGTCACAGCAGGTCACTATAAACAACAGCACATAAGCATTTAAATTTTATAAGATTTATTTTAAATTTTTAAAGACCATTTCCTGTTTCCTTGCGTTTCAGTTCTTCAGTATTAAATTATAAACACATGACCCAGAAATTAAAGAATTTTTTATAAGAAAAATTTCGGAAAAAAGGAGCAATACTTGTACTACTATTCTTAATCCTTAGTAAAAGTTATTTAAAACAAAAATATAATTTTCCTTTTTTACATGTCGTTTAACAATAAAAACAAGAGGATTTAATGGTTGGTCATACAACAAGTCTACAAACTTCGCACAAGTCATTAATTAGATTTTTGCACATGAAACACCTCGAATGATGCAAGGAAAGCGAAGCAAAGTCATATACATAAATCGCCATCATCGTCACGTATGCAGGCATGCATGAATGCATGAGGGCATAGAAAACAGCACGTTTTGTTAATAAAAAGAGAATTTTAACGTTTATTTTTTTATCCTGGTCTATAGCACTGTGTCGCTAAATTGTTGGTTTTCTAAACGTTTCTTTTCTGTTTTTTTTTTTTTGTAATTTGCTCCTAAACAAAAGCTACAAATTTGCAGGATTTAGTGGAAAAGTTCTTGCAATGTTGTTAAAAAAAAAAGAAAAAAACTTTGAAAAGGAGAGAGTAAAAAGGCAGTCTTTTGTGAACAAAAAGAACTAGAAAATCTATTAAATTTATTGTTATTACTAGATTTTCTTAACGATTTTCCATGTTCAACACACACACACATGCACACAAACCATTGTTTTTGTATTCATTCCGGCTACAAATTTTGCTACCGACATGCATGAATATTGCATGAAAGAGAACGTAACAAATTTGTTACTAAGTATTAAATTGCTCATGTCTGTATGTTTGTTTATGTGTGCGAATATAAATCTGTATTTGAGTGCATTTGTGTATGTGAGTGATTGTATCGAACAAAGCATGCCATGCAAGGACATGTTAAAGATTTAGTTAAACATTTGATTTAGTATAATTTCTAAGATTTTCTTAACAAAAGTTGTATAAGGCACCGTAGTATAAAATTATTTTATTAGATTTTTCTATTCTAAAACGATTGAAATATAGATTTTTAAACTTGTAGAAAATTGCTAAAAGGTTTCTTTTAACTTTTTTAGTTGCTACAATTGAGGGACTGGAAAGATAAACTTTTACAGGCATCATCCAGATAAAAACTATTCAGAAATATTATCAAATAAAATTAATTTCCCATTTCTTGTACATTTTTCAGCCGTTACTGCAAAATAAAACAGGCCGATATTAAATTTACTTTAATGTCACTTTACTTATCCAGTATTAGTTTTATTAATCACACGGTTTAAACACACTCACACACTATCTAACACTTCAAACAATACAAGAAAATTCATCAGTTACAGCCAAACCTCAATTACTGACTGGCCTAAACAATTTTGCCAATCTAGCCGGACATTAAGCCAAAAATTAATTTTGAGAAATTTAAAAATTTAAGATCGTATAGTAAATTTTCAAGGCTTTTGCTTGAGATTTGTCGTTTTGGGACACTGTTAAAGTCAGAAAAGTTGAGTAAATCGCATACGTTTTTATTGACTTTAAACGATTTTGAGAGGTTTGCAATATATTTTTCGGTGGCTAAACGAATAAAGATTATGTATTGATTTTTTTTTCTGTGAAATTGTTTATTAGTAGCTACTTATGTTAGTTTTTAGAATTTTTTTTTTTAATTTTTAATGATAAATAATTTCTAAATTAATTATTTAGGCTTAAGTTCTTAATTATAAAGAGATAAAGAAAAATTAGATACCAGCAAAGCAGAATGCATTTTCTAGACAGCTACGTCCGTCATCAGTACTCTTTGTATCAATCTACCCGGTAGTTTCAATTGTTATTAATTTTCTATTTAAACAAACTTATCAAAGAAATAGAATCTGAGAAATTTTAATTTTACATTATATTTCATAGAAGATAGAGCTTTTTGAAATTGTTTTACACTTTTAAACACTATTTCGTTTTATATTATACTACCAAGCAAACATTTTTCTTTATTTTTATTCTCTTTATATATTTTCTTTTTATTTTTTTTTTAATTAATTTATTAATTCAAAAATAGTTCAAATAATATTCATATGATAAATAATTTCGTTCAAAATTAAAAAAAAGTTTTTTTTTTTGTAAAATTTTTGGTCAAAAAAAAGTTAAAAGCTTTTTAAGAGTGATCTCCATCGCGATCCTAAAAATGTTATATATCACTACAAAATTTACAATCTCCTCTTTTATGCTGTAAGAAAACCTTGCGCATATTTGTTTTTTATGTTTTTTCTTATCTTGGATTGGTAAATAAGAGTAAGAAATCCTTGTATATTCATAAAATGTTTTGGTTTTTAATAACTGAAGGTATATGTTTTTATTTAAATCATTACATTTAACATTGTTATTACCTCTACAAAAAACAATTTAAATATCAAAAGAGATATAGACGTAGATGCCCTTTCTTTCGGACTATCTACTTTACACGCCAGAATTCGCCTGTTTGAGAGCATATATAAAAGGCAAATAAAATCTGATGCGGACAAAGCCATTGTTAACGCTAGAAAAAAAAATATCAAAGAAAAATTTAAAAGTGAATTTGGGCTCGTAGTGAGTGTACCGAAAGCTGGATTTGGAAACACCAACGATGGTAACACTAGCAGAAGATTTTTTTTCAATCCTGAATTAGCTGCAGAAATATCTGGAATTGAGTTTGATTTCATATACCGAATCAAGGTTATTATTGAACTAATATAAAGTGGTCACAAAATGCAAATGCACGAGTGTGCCGATTATTGCTTAGGTACTGCAAAACATTACTTTTCTCTAAATGAGTGGAATCCTATGACACCTACAATGAACAAGATTTTAATGCATGGTGCAACTGTTATGAATGAGGCATTGTTGCCTATTGGGCTGTTATCAGAAGAAGCGGCTGAAGCACGAAACAAACATTTCCGGCTTTGCAGGCAGAATTTTACTAGAGAGTCTTCAAGGGTTCAGTTTAACATAGATATTATGCATAGGCTTTTGCTAAGTTCTGACCCACTCTTTATTAGACCTTTTACAAAAGAAGCAATTTCTTTCATGCTTCCACCTGTACTTAACGTTGAAAAGGATTAAGATTCGGAACAGGTCTTTGCAGAATCAGACGAAGAAGAACCATGGCACTCATAATCACCTTAGTGCAAAGGAGAAGTTGTTTTAAATAAATTAATTGTTATAATTTTGAATAAAATTTATCGTTACAATCATAAATAAGTTATATGAATAAGTTACTATGAACAAATTAATTATTTTCCGATAAATAAAATACTATAAAGTAACAAATTACAAAAATATTTTTTTTCACAGGGACGTTTTGGGGTGGGATTGGAGGAATACCTCCCCCTGCCCATAAAAATTTATTTTTATGGTTTTAAGAAGTATGTAATCTAATTCTTTTAATAATTGCATTTTTTTTAAATAATATTTTATTTCACCGCCCACAAAAGGGGCGGGGCTAAAAATTGCATTTAAGAATCTCTTGAGTCCAACTTTAAGTTTTTGAACATTCTTTGACCTTAAAAGTTGTAATTGCTAAACAAAATGACGGGAAAATCAAAAAAAACTTACATTTTTCAGAGGTAGGATTAATTCTTCCAAGGGGAACTTTTTTCTCCTTGATCCGATTTTTCCTATTTTATAGCTTTGACAGCCTGTGACCACAACAGATTTTTCTGCAAAGTTTTATTAATCTAGGACTACTCAGTACATTTTTAGAGCCAATATAAGCTAAAAAAAAGTAATGTCCGGCTAGATTGGCAAAATACCCCTATGTGCGACGTCTAGCGCCTAGCTTTGAGCAAACCTAAATAAGAGCGCAACGTTTTGTAAGAACCAGTGATGTTAACATATTTTTTTTTGGTAAAATCGAATAAATTTGATCGCAAAAGAGAGATAAAATCGCTAGAAAAAGCAGAAAATAGCTAAAATGGCACCACTCTTACAAAAAAATCAATAACATTTTGTATGCACCCAACTTCACTAACTAACGCTCTTTCAAAATTGAATATTCCAATTGCTTCATAGATGTTGTATTTACATGAGAATTTTTGACAGTTATTTTACGCCTTACGTCTTTTTTTTTAGTTTGAGCAGTTATTAGCGAGTTAAGCGCTAACTAACTGTCAAAAACTCTCATGTACATATATACAAAATATATAAAACAAATCTAAATAGCTCGGCGTCTCAAGGCTTTGCAATTGACAGAGCATTAGATAGTTTATTTGGCTGCAAACAAACTGTCATTGTTGAACAAGTAATGACATTTTAGTTGTTTTCTGATCTCTCTAGCGATTTTAACTCTAATTTGCATTTTTATTTATTGGGTTTTATAAAAAAAATAAGCTAACATTACTGTTTATGAAAGAACGTTGCGCTCTTATTTAGATTTTTAATTGCAGCTTTATAGCTAGGCGATATAAAAATTTTGGCTCAGCGCGCTGATTTAGGTATTTCTGTTAGACTTTAAAATTAATTTTTTTATTATTTTATTAAATGTAACAATAAATTTATAAATTATATTTTAACTTAAATATCGAGTATAGTAACGAAGACCCTCACTCCTAGTAGTGTAACACCCAGAGTGTGTGGTGGAAATCGAACCCACAACCCCCAGACTGATAGTCTAACACAGTAACTACTAGTCTATCGGGGCACCCCTTTAAAATAAAGAGTGTCATATCGCTTGCAAGCATGAATTATATTTATAGGCGAAAAAATGCCTAAAATGTTATATGCTGGGAAGGTTTGGGAGATCTGGTGCCATATTCTGTAATTCTCGTAGCTAAATCTATCGCTAAAATTCTAAAAATGCACCAACAAATTACGAGTATTCTTACAACAACACTCATAATTTGTTTGTGCATTTCTAGAATTTTAGCGATAGATTTAGCTACGAGAATTACAGAATATGGCATCTGTTCTAGATGTAAAGTTTATACTTGTATTTAGGTATGTGTGTATATGCTCTACTAAAGAGAATTCTGCTACAACAACTAAAACAGGTACTGCCATGTTTTTTTTTTTGATTTTTTTTCATGAGTGTAACAATGTGTTGTTATTGTTGTAGACTGAATGATACTATCAATTACTCGACATTTATTAATACTTTTTCATTGGGTACTAAGTAGTACTTAATATAAGTATATATTTGCATAATAGCATTGGAAATTTATCGCTATCAAATATTCTTTTCAATTTATTTCTAAAAATACTACAATAAAAGTATCAATTAACTACTTTTGTGCATTGAGTACTCAAACAAATACCCGATACTCGGTACCTGCTCTAATGCGTATATCTTTTCGGTTATTATGAAGAATAAAATATTTTTTCATAACAATATTGCTTATCAAGGAGTCAATCCGAGTTTTACTACAAGAAGACCGAAAACTTTGATCGGCAAGGCCGTGTCCTATTAATATCAATCAATTTATCATCTCTCAAAGCTTGGCCTATAGACATCAATTGAGTTTGATAACTTTTGCTTTTTTTTTTAAAGAGAAGTACCATTCAGGCACAAATGCCTACATTGACTGTGGTACTTCCTTTGGAAAGGGATAGTAGTAGATAAGACAGATGGTTAGTGATAGTAAAGCTTCGATTCTGGCAACACTGCAATTGCACGTTATGATTATTTTTAGAACAGTATTGCAGCGCCTCTGGTGTTATTTAGGCGAATTAGTTCGAAGCTAGCATAGCCAGTTTATAATTATTTTACTTTGCCGGCGATTTATTGCTATGTGGTAATACCGGCGAAAGAGGGCGCTGTGACATGCATTATTATAAAGAATAAATTAATAATACATATCAGAAAAATTTATGTTGCCACGGCTGAGATTTGAACTCGTGACCCAGCAGGACCCTAATAATATCGTTTCGATATCTGCCCGACTTCTTTAAGTACGATACATATATTCCTTTTACATAATAAGATTTCTCAGGGCCCTCAAAATAGGCGTTTGTTTCAATGGTGACCTCTTCGTTTTACGCACACAGCCAGTTATTTTAATTTCAATATAAGGGGTTCCCTATTTTTTTTTTAAAGAAAAAACACAGAAAATTCAAATTTAATGCAGAATGTTTATTGTCATTTTAAAGAACCATCTTTGGCATTTATTTTTTGAAGATTGTGATTACTATCACACTAACCATCTGTCTTATCTACTTCTATCCCTTTCCAAACGAAGTAACACAGTTAATGTAGGCATTAATTGCCTGAATGTTAATTCTCTTTATAAAAAAAAAAAAAGTTTATTTCTATCAAATGTTGGCCGTTGCTACGTCGCAGATGGTCATCCGTTGAATGATTCGTTCGAGCATTTAGACTGGTAACTGGCGAATGACACGCGTGATGTTTTCCTCCAAGGCCTGAATCGAAGCGGGTTTGTCCGCATAAACTTTTGACTTTACATATCCCCACAGGAAAAAGTCTAACGGTGTGATATCATACGATCTTGGTGGCCAAGCGACCGGCCCATAACGTGAAATTATGTGCTCACCGAAATGTTCTCTCAATAAATCCATTGATTGTTGTGATGTGTGGGAAGTGGCGCCGTCTTGCTAAAACCAAATGTCACCGAGATCACGAGCTTCAATTTCAGGCATCAAATAGTCGGTTATCATGGCACAATAACGGTCGCTATTGACGGTTACGTTTGCACCGGCATCATTTTTAAAGAAATATAGACCGATGATTCCACCGGCCCAAATTTTAGGTCTCCACACTAAATTTTAAGTCTCTTACTTTTATAGTGATTTATGTATTTACTTTATGGTTTATGTATTTACTTTTTACTTTGGTTCCTGCTTAATTTCTCAGGAACCAAGGTTTATATAAAATTCTAAAATTTATATAAAATTCTAAAATTATTGTCGAGTTCTGGAAATAGCGTTTAAAATATTCCGCTTTTTAAAATAAGAGATGCTGCCAAGTTTGAAGTTCTTTAAATCGATAAAATTACGTACGTTCACGGAAAAAAGTAACCTATATTTAAAACAAGATACCAAGGTACCTCTTCACAAAAATTTTTTAAAATTCATTCAGTAGTTTTTACGTGATGCGAACCCAAACAGACAGACAAAAATTGCTGTTTTGTATTCCATTTTGATTACTATCTGCACCAGCAACAAAATTTTCAAAAACAGAAATTTACAGAAATGTTCCTGTTACAATTTTATTATATGTTTATGCAAAATGTGATGTATCCGTTAGGTAAAGATACCTATAGACTCAGCCATCTTACGCACTTTCATTCTTCGATCGTCTAACATCATTCCGTGGGTTTTCCAACCATTGCTAGCGTGATGATCTCTTTTGGGCAAGGAGAAGGTTTGGCGACGTTTGTGCTGCTACGACTACAACTGAGCTCAGTAAACCACTTTTAAAACATTGACATTAACGTATCCCATAGTGTTTATAAATCGGTTCTTTATTTTCGCGGGTGTTTTTTTTACGTAAAAATAATGTTGAATTCATACACGAAATTTGCTTTTTTCTATTTTCTATATTTTTAAATAAAGATTTGAAATGTAGATGGAAACATTTTTAAACACCCTGTTTTGCCTTAACAACCCACTGTGCTCGTTAACTAGCTACTGCAAAATATGAGCAAAAATCTTTAAATTTATTAAATTTTTCAAACAAAAAAAATAAGAGAAAAAAGGAAAAAATTGTGTTCGTACACGTCTTTTAAATCCGTACATATCCTTGTAATAAGTGTGTCATAGTGAGGATTTCTTTTCGTATGGTTGCATTTTTTTTTTTTTATTTTTTTGGCAATGATTCTTTGTTCGGCTTTTATGTTTTTTTTTTATTTTTATTTTTCCAATATATATGGCTCATACAACACGATATTTTGTCAGTAGCTTTAGATTTTACTTTTTATTACATTTTTTTTAATGCGATATTTTTAGTAGGTTGTATTGTTGGCAAAAATTAATTGCATTTTTCAATTGTGACATATTTATTTTACAAGCAATTTGTTGAAGCAAAAAAAAAATATAAAGTGAAAGGAAAGGAAAGGAAACTTTGATGCCGCAGTTATATGTAACTATTTTGTTATATGTAGACTATTTGTTAAGAAGGTAATTTGATAATTTTGTGACTTTTTGGATGAAATATATTTATTTCAGCGGCAAGGTCTTTTTAGTTTTTTTTTTTTTTTATTCCCTTCAACTAATAAAAGTTCTTAAGGCCCTCAAAATAGACATTTGTTTTAATGATGACCTCTTTGTTTCAACCAACTCTCTTACCACCCAGGCATTTGGAAATTGGAAATATTCCCAAATTTAAAGTATTCTGGCTGCTGGTAGCAGATCGTAGCCCAATTCATAGATTTTTTCACAGTGTCTACATACGTGAATATCCGTGCTTTGTCTTAATGGAACGACGCTTACTGACGTCGTTTTTGTTTTAAATCGATACTGTCTCTGGTCAAAAGCCTTGACAATGCCACACACCATCCAAAGAAACTAACTGTTTGATCGCTTACATACTCGTTGGTAGTGATCACGCGCTTGCTTATGGTCGATTTTGAACAATCGCGGCACCAATCGCGCTAATAGCGTTTCCATATTCAAACATTGAAGCAAAATGTAATGTACTCGATGGGATAAAATGCATACAGCTTGAGATAACTCACGCACTTTCATTCCATTCTCCAATATCATGGATTTTATTCTCGCCTATATCTGGCAACCTCAATATTTGGCGTAATTTGTTCTGATACGACCACAACGGAGTGCCTTTATAGACTGAGTGCTAGTTTGCTAGTCTATCAGTCTGAGGCTTGCGGATTAGATTCCTGACAGAGGCTCTGGATGTTTTCTGGAGACAAGCAAAAAGCTTCGCAGGTAGTGTTGTCTTTTTAATAAAAATCAATAAACCACATTTTAACCATTGTAATTGATATGGTGCGGAGGCCCCATAGTATTCCTCAAGACTTTGTTTGATTTCGGAAATGATCTTTAAGTCAACAGACTTTAATCAGCACACAGAATTAACCTTTTTCACATTTTAGTTCAAACTCACAAAGTGGTCAAAATAAACTAACAGCACAGAAGTAACCATTCACAGTGAATGCTCGTATTAGAAGCAATACAACTATCAGCACTTTTGGCCCTATACTCGCGAATATATAAATCAGAAGCAGCTTGCTCAAAATTCAAATGTAGTCCAGTAATAAATAATGAAAGCAGTGTTGCATTTAAATTTACAGCGCTGGGAATACAAACAATCATCAAATTATCAAACTGCCCTCGTACATAAGACTACTATTTTTCATGCAAGTTAACTATACAATATAAATTGAAATTTTAATTGCTTATTAAAGCAAAAAGCTCTTTATGACACAAAACAAAACAAGATTATGAAAAATTCTATTGGAATTATAAACAAAAATTTTGTAAAATTTTAAAAGAATTTTCTTATAGATTTTCAACAATATTAATTATTTTTGAAATAAATCCTAAAAATAAATCCTTCAAATTTATAACATTAAATCAAATGCTCATAAAAGTATGCAACAGAAAATTAAAAGAATTTTAAAGACCTTAATATATAAGGCAAATATGTAAATATGTACATTTTAATAAAGGAAATAAAAACAGAAAATTTATTGGAAACTCAACTAAAAAAACTCTTATCTTTTTATAACCCATAAATTTTATATTTATATTCTTGCTTACCTCCTACTAGATAGATAACTTATGTTGCCAAGCAAAATTTTATACAAAAAATCATACAGGTGAAAAATTAAAATTGGTGATCTGTTAAAAGTGATGTCATTGTTGCATACTTACATGCGCAGGGAATATACATATGGATTATAACGATGACATAAAAATATTTTTTATTATACTTTATATAATTTTAGTGCATTGGAAAAACCATCATAGTCGTTTAGAGTAGAGTTTACATCGCCTCAACGCGTTCACTTTGATATCAATGCCCCACCATGCATGCATGTGTTGTTTATAAAATCATCAATTTATTTAAAGAAACAAAACATTAACCCACTTATTTGGTTAAGGAGTTATTTATTATACAGAAATCTCTTAGACTTTATTTTTGAATTTTCCCTTAATTGAAGTAAAAAAACAAATATTATTTTTAAACAAAAAACTTTCAAAATTTTCTATGTAAATTTTTAATTGTTTTTAAAAAATAAAATGTCAAAAACCTGTGCCTTTACAGTGATTATATAAATAGATAAACGCGTTGTGCGCATCCTGACAATATTTATTTTGTTCTATTTTGCTTTTAAAGTAATGCACACAAAATTTTAAGACTCTTACGTATTTACTTTATAAAAGTAATTTATAAAAGTAAATACGGATATAATTCTAGAATTTATATAAAATTCTAAAAGTTATTGTAAAGCTCTGTAAAAGACAGACAGTAAATGAGTTACTCATTATTTTAAAAAAGCACCATCTGTTGCGCAACATTGCTTAAAATATGCTGCTTTCAAAAATAAAATATGCCTCAAAGTATGCAGTATATTTAAATCGGTAAAAAAAATCGGCGTGCTTTCACTACTTTTCTCCACTTTCTCTTGGAAATAAGATCTTTTTGCAGAAAAGATATATGCTATATTAGAATAAGGATACTAAGGTACCTCCTGACAAAATTTTGTTAAAATCCATTTTGCAGTTTTAACGTGATGCGAACGCAAAGAAAAAGGCAGAAAGATTGACAGAAAAAAAAGAATCTGTTTTATTATATATATATAAATAAATATTTTATTAAAATCAATTTATAAATACATACCCAGCTTGTTGTAAATTAGCTGGGGTACCTGGTTTTGCTCAGCAATCTCTCTAGCGCTCTTCGTTGCTTTCGCCATTCTTATTGGTTTATTGTTCGCTTTAGACGTGTCAAGACCTCCTCCACTTTTACCATTAAAATATAAATCAAATTAAGTTTTTATTGAGAAATACACTTAACAGACTTTAAATAACGGGTCCGCCAAATAACTTTTTTTTGAAAATGCTATAAAAAAAATACTACTGAATATTTTCTAAAATTTTTTATTTGAAAGTACAATCCTTCCGGTTAATAATGGAAAATAATTTCATTCCAATGTCTGCCTCGGTTGGCCATGCAGTAGTACCCTACACGATCGGTCCAATTTCTAAGCACATTATCTATTGTGTGCAGCTGTATTTCACCAATGGCTACACGAACATTGTCCTTTAAAGCGTTAGTTGTCTCTGGCTTGTCGGAGTAACACTTATCTTTGACGGCACCCCTCAAATAATATTCCAACGGTATCAAATCGCAGCTCCGAGCTGGCCAAACGAAATCAACTCTGCGGCTGATAAAGCGATCTTCAAAAACAGGGCGAAAACATCGAGTGTAGCTTCGGCTGTGTGGCACGTAGCGCCGTCCTGAAACCAAATGTTGCCAATATCCAACTCTTCAATTTTTGTGAACAAAAATTCGTTGAACATGGCCCGATAACGATCGCCATTGACTGTAACGGATCAAAATGTAAGATCAAAATGAGTTTCATCTGAAAAGATGATTTTTTTGGCAAAATCGGCATCTTCCCTAAGTCAATATTTCCCAGCGTTGTTCAAGCGTATACACAACCATATTCGTTCAGCGGAAGGATAAAACTAATTATCTGTCATATCAGACATGAGCGGTCTCTTTACTTTTTACACTTTATTTTCGATTTTATCATTGTATTATTTTGGTTAATCTCATACTGATTACTCTCACTGTGATTACCCGCACTTTAACTACTCTCACTTCACATTTTATTTGTATTCTCTCAATGCACTTCCCTGATTAGCAACTGGAGTTCGAACCCGCCATGGATCTTACTTTATATAACGCTAACCACCCACACCCTGTTCCACAGTGATGTGTGATTTTTCAAAATGTTTCCAAACATTCTAGACTATTCCCCAACTTTTCATAATCTTTCAGCACATTCTGACATGTTTTGGATTGCTTAGCCAGTGCTCCTTTTAAGGCAGCTGCTTCCTGATTTTCACTTTCCGATGCATACTCCTCTTCACTGTTTACTTTCATTTGAATTCTTTCTCTCTCTCTCTCTCTCTCTCTCTCTCTCTCTGTCTCTCTCTCTCTGTCTCCTGGTTTAGAGCTCTTCTCTACATGTCTTCTTTCTAACTTTTCTTTCCTCGGAATATTGTATTGTAACCATACCTTCTCTACTGCTGTAGAGTGCTCTCGAATACTTTCAAATGATCGGGACTTTTCTAGAAGCTATTATAGAATGAAACATACGCCCCATTCGAGTAAAACGGGAGCCTTATGTATTGCAGTCTCAAATTTATAATAAACATATTGGTTGGGTGCCCCGGCAGGCTAGTAGGTAGTTTGCTGGTCTATCAGTCTGGGGGTTGCGGGTTGGATTCCCGCCAAAGACTCTCGGTGTTTCACTACACCGAGTGAAGGTCTTTGTTACTATGCTCGGTAAATTAAGTTAGAATATAATTTGTAATTGTATTGTAATATTTAATAAATAAATATTGGTTCAGGGGCAGTACTTCATTTCGACGAACAATTCGGTATGTCTACAATAGTGACACATTTTAATTCTGTGTCATGTTATTGTAAAGCTATAGAGGCCACCTCAATTGTAGCGGAGTGTAGATGATATAACTCCTTAACAAGTTGAAGTAAAATTACCAAGCAAGCATGACGCTAAAATTACTACGTATATGTAGACCTAATTAATAGACGTAAGGATTATGATGTTCCCGCATAAAATTTTAATTTTCTGCGCAAGTAGCAAATGATATTACGCAAAACAGGGTTGCCAAACTCTGAAGTAATACATACTCGTAAATTGTTTTGTACGAAACTATAATTTTCACATATGAAGTAATTTGTTGTACAGGGTGTCCGCCGGGAAGGTACACATACTACTTTGTTTGTTTATATTTTTTCATTAAATGAAAAAGAATGGATCTTATATTGATCAATCATTTATTTAATGTCGGGAATTATGTATGGAATACAACATCAGATACCAGACACCAGACTGTCATTTTTAATGGATGCAAAGGTGACTGATGAATAATTTGAGGGTTTTTCATTGTCCAGAACCGACTATTCTGTTTATTCCCATATCCGTTCAAATGAAAATGTGCCTCGTCACTCATTATGCTTTTTCCTTAAAAACCGGGGTTGTCATGGGCGAGCTGTAACATCCTATTGGCGGCATAAATGATCTTGTGGAAGAAGCTCTTGTGTCAACTAAATTCTAAATGGAAACAAATGCAAATCCTTGTGCAAAATTGTGGCCAAAGTTGTTCTTTGAAGACCAAGCTCCTGAGCACGGTGTCGAATTCAGGTTTATGGATTGTTTTGAACACTTTCTTGAGCAGCAGTAATGTTTTCAGCCGATCTTGCAATAAGTTGTGTCCCATGCTTGAGCCTATCACATACAGACCCTCTTTCTTCGTAATCATTCACTATAAGATTAGTCAAGACTAATGTGTACCAAAATGGCGGCAAAATAAAGTAGTAGCCCTCCCGGCGGACAACCTGTATATATGTAGACCTGGGAACTCATACAAGGGACAACATAGTAATCTGAAGGGAAATCATGCGTATGTCATAATTTTTATTTAATCGTGCTTGTTTGTGTGTGGATATCAGCATGACGGCATTGTTTGTCGTACTTTTTTCACCTGGTGATAAGACCACCATCAGGTAAGGGCAATGGAAGCCAATTACTGATTTTAATCTGTATTACAACTGATATTCATAGTTATAGTCGCATCAGCAATCTTTTTCTAAAAAAACTATGGTAAAGAATTGCAGTTTTAAATCTTTTTCATAAAAAACTACGCAGCGTTGCCACAAAGAATTTTTGTTAAACCGCTTTAGAGCGGCTCGAATCAGTTGAAGATGAATTAACCGAAAATTGTATAACAAAATTATAAATACAGAAAAAATCTCTACAGTCTTTTATTTTTTCGCACTGAGCTCATCATAATCGCTAATAAAGGGTGGGTGTTTTTTATGTAGGCAGAGAACTGTAAATTGGCAGCACTGTTTTCTGTAACAGCTGACTGGAGAGTTCTCGGTTATTTTGAGGTTAATTTGTTTCGGCAGTTTATATTGAATAGTCCTGTTTAATTTAGGCTGCGGTCCTCGCATTTAATATGCCTGCCAGCTTGTAAGCCTTTATTTTAGTGCTGTCCAGTACTAAAACAATTCTCAGCACACATTTCCTTCTGTAAGCTGTTCTTGACAGTCTACAGATATCAGTGTCCTCATGATATTGTTCAAATTATGCTTAAGAATGCTAATACAAATCCAGTTATTCAGCTTAGAGTGTTTAAGTTAGACGTTGTAGCTATTTCTACCTACCGATTTTAGCATCATTTGAACTCAGCTAAATAACTCTGAAGGTAAAATGAAGTAATATTCTATGTTTTTGCAAGACGAAAGCTCAGTGCAACTACAAATTTCAACGTCTAAATTTGTTTTACTGTTCGAGATTAATGTGCTATTTTGCTATAATATCGATTTCCTTACAGAACTTTGCTAAGTTCAGCCCGCCATGGGTTAAGTTTATTACACTTTTGAGTGAAAACGTTATATTGTTCACTGCTTTTTGACACTTATGCCAACGTCATGAACATAAAATGAAAGCAGCATCAATTGTAGTAGAAGTTGCAATAGTTGCAACAATACCTAACAACATCAGTGTAAAGTAACTTTCCGTGGCAATTTTATCATTCATCCTACACATAGTAACTTTAATGACATTCAGTATTAAAAACCATCATAAACGGAATGCATCTGCCATATAAAAGTGTCAGCGAGCCACTCATGCAGCCATGCAGTCAGGCAAACAGGCAGCCAACCAACCAACCAACCAACCAACCAGTAGTATCCAATGCAACAACCACTTTTGTTTGGCTCACCCCACATATGCTGCAGGAACATAAATGCAAAATCTGTAGGCAAAAAAAAAAGCTAAATAATATCATAAGCTTTTGACTTTTGTATTCTTTGTTTGTGCGCCAAACCAATTTTTCTCTTAACTTTGACAGGGTTTGGTAGTAAATGAGTGACTGTGAGATACTGCCAGGCATACATTTGTACAAAATGCTTTCACAAATTCATTTAAACAAATTTATACTGCACACATCGATAATATGAGGATACTGATATCCATGAGATGCATACGCAATTGTAATTGAAGCAGATGTGGGAGCGTTTTGTGAGTTTTGTGAAATTACCAGTAGAATTCGCAGGTATTCTTTTAATATGTAAAAAAATTCCGAGTACAAGCATTTCATTCAATAACAAATAACAGTCATATTACTTCATCTTGCGCTTTGTGTCTGTCATTGCGTAAAACTGTTCTATAGCCTAGTGTTTTAGCCCACAAATGACATATGACATTCGATGGCAGAATACTCTTGTGGTAGTATTTGTAAAGGATTGTTTTCCCATTTCTGATAGCCAATGTTTGTAAAGATTGGATTTATTTGCATGTGTATTGGTTTATGTTTATTTTCTTCATTGTAAATGTATTTCAAAATTAGTTTGCTTATAATTCAACCTCTCTGGTTTTTTATTACACTGGCATTTAGGGAATTACTACTGATGGAATCGGTGTCAACTCTTTTAGTACACAGTTACACAGTCAATACATACGAGTTCATTTATTTTACATTTATTTACGAGTATACGTGAAATTTTATTAAATTGTCAATAATAAGGGTTGGATAAAATTGAGGTTAGGAAGTAAATTGGCTTAAAAATACACCTTGTGACAACGACAGTCTTACTAATACCAATGTAAAGGAATAATATGTAAATTAGTAATGAAAAATAAAGTCGGACAAATGTCTATCTTTAGCATGATGGCAGACGTCCGTCACCAGTCTTTGAAGCCCAAAATTTTACATTTTAGACCATAACTTTACGTATACCCTGGATAAACTATAAATATCATTTAAAAAAAAATTTAGAAACAAGTTTATTCCGTAACAGAAAGTTTCACACAAAATCTTTATCTACACATATAAAACAGTAACTTCGCGATGCATTCGTATCACCACGTAAAAACCAGTGGATAAATTTTAACACAATTTTGTGAGGAGGTATCTTAGTATCCTGATTCAAATAAAAGATACTTTTTTCCGCAAAAATATCTTACTTCCAAAAGAAAGTGGAGAAAAAGCAGTGAAAGGACGGAATTTTACCGATATTCATACTTTAAGGCGGCATATTTTAGTAGGGTCGAGACCCTTTATATAAAGTAAATACATAAACCATAACTGAAGCACTAAAAAAGTAAGGGTCTTTGGTGTGGATTGCTTCTACAGCAAAATCGAACAAAATATTGTAAGGACGCTGACGAAGTGGGTTATGGGGACACCTTTTAGTTTCCAAATATAAATTATTTACTTAATGTTATAAAGGACTTAGATATACAGGTTCTTAGTAAATTTCAACCGTCTCTCTGTTACGGTACAAAAGTTTTGCAATATACATCAAATTACATCAACTATTGGGACACCCTTTAACTTCTAATTATAAATATTTAATTTCTGAGTGATTGTCTTTCAAGTGATTGTCTACAATGGTTCAAATGGTTCATATATTTAAATTGACGTCACATATGGGGACAGCCTTTAATTTTTAAATTTTGTTTTTTTATTACTTTTTGTTATTGGCAACTATACTAACTATACAACTATACTAAATTTTAAAAGGGTGCCCTTTACGGTTCATAATACACGTAAAAAACACGTATGTGGTCTTTGGACACCCTTTAATTTTCAAAATTCTGAACTTCTTTTAAAAAAGGGGCCCAATCTGTAAGCATTTCCTTTCTAATAAAGAAAAAATTGTTAAAATCCGTTCAGAAATGACTGAGTTCTGCAGGCACAAACATAAAAAAGCAACATTCAGACGAATTGATAACCTCCTTCTTTTTTTGAAGTCGGTTAAAAATACAACCCGAGCATTTTGATAAGTCAAAAAATAAAATATGAGTCTTTGTTTTTTTGCAATTATTTTATGAAATAAAAAGTGAGAAAAGAAATTGATGAAATGATTCGTGCCAGTCAGATATGCAAATGGTCAGATGACCCCTATCCATCTTT
Organism: Phasia obesa; assembly: GCA_949628195.1. Lineage (NCBI taxonomy): Eukaryota > Metazoa > Arthropoda > Insecta > Diptera > Tachinidae > Phasia > Phasia obesa. The sequence continues at coordinate 137,102,641 of OX451216.1, read as the reverse complement.
ATAGGTAGTTGTTCCAATAATTTGAATTTGGAATACCTAAATAAAAAATATTACTTTTAAATAAAATTTAATGGAGTTTTATTAAAAGTCACGAAGCAAAAAATCTGTGACATAATTGATAAGACAAATATTAGGAGTTAGATTTGCAAATGGGCCAAATAACCCCAGTGCGTCTTTCTAGTGTTAAATTTGTTTTACCTGCTGTGGTATTTGGTCAAAATTAATTTCAACCCGAATACTGACCTCGCTATGTACAAGGATCCAGATTTAATAATAAAACACTTTCCACCTGTAGTGAAGGGTATAAGGATTCAGTAGCATTTAGTGTAATTAAAATTTTTTTAGGCAGTCCTAGAAGGAAGAAGGACATGACACATAGGTTTAATTGTACCTGCAAGTCGGTTTCTTTCAAAAATTTATTTAAGATTATAGTGACAAAAGAGAGATAATTGTTGTGTTTAACTCGTTGTTGTATTTAACTTAAATACCATTAAATTTATAATTTTGATTTCTACCCCTTTTTACGTAACATATACCCCTATTCGTTTTATTAAAAATTAACGTTACAACACACAATGCATGAATAAACATGTCACACAAATATTATTGTTATTTTTACATTTTTATCTGAAATTTTAAATGAAAGATTAAATTTACTAAAGTACAAAAAAAAAGGTTCAAGACAACTTTTTGCATGTCCAGTAAAGTGCGACTAGTCAATTTGAAATGTTTTTTTTTAATCAGACATTTGTTAAAAGGAAATAAAATACAAACACGCTTTTGCATAAAGTAAACGAAAGATAATTTAATACAGGACATTCCATCAGACAAAATGTCCTGATGCCGCTGACAGTGACAACGGTGATGAGCGTAAATAAAGAAATGTTTTAAGAAGAGAAAAGAGAAGGAGTAGAGTTCAGCTACTTTACGCGGTAACTATATCATGCTGACGTTTTTCCTTTTTTTTTTTTTTCCTGAAAGATTTTATGAAAAACGTAACGAAAAATACGTTTTATTTTGACAAGTATTGACAATGACACTGACACGTGTCAATTTTCCCTTTTTCACAAGTCTTTTGGTTGCTGTTTTTTTTTTAGTTGCGTTGTGTCAAGGCAATATACATTTATATATAGAGAGAGCATTACATGACACGATGGAAGATTTTTATTTTATGTGTCAAAATCTGCACAACCCAAACCTTATATTTTCTTATGCGAATTTACAATACAATATAAGGGAATGTGCACTCAAAGAAATATACTGGCATATCATTAGTTATACCAATACGTTTAGCCAAACAGTATATAGTAGAACAGAAATAAAAAATTCTTAAAATAAATCGTCCATTTATAAGAGGCTGTTAAGACGCGTTCCCCGCCAGTCTGATCTGATGTAATGATGTTTTAAAAAGTAGAGTTCTGTCACCAGTAAACCAGTTTGGATTATTTGAATTATATTCAGGTGTCTTGGCCAAAAGACAAACCCAGAGCCTTTGGCGAGAATTAAACCCACAACCCTTAGACTAATTGATTAGCACACTATCAACAATCTATCGCAGCACTCTATGTAATATTTCAGCCACTGTAAAAGACCTTAGTTCCCCCGAGCTTTAAGGCAGTGGTGTCGGTGAAAATGGGGGCCCCAGGGTTCCTGAAACTTTAATCTGAAAGAACAGGTCTGTTTTTAATGGGTTATTTTCGAGGCCCGATCAGTGTCCAAACGACTGGTACTAGTTGAGCCGCTGCTCTCGGATGTTGGTTCGGGCTATACGTGGTGGCTGTGGTTTGTATCAATACATGCAGAGATGGTGCAAGGTTGATCAAGTGTGCTGTTGCACTCTCTACGGAAGGAGTTGGATGGTCTCCAACCTCTAAACAAGAGATTAGGACATAGGTCCAGGATTTCTGTTTTATAAATTGCTACTCATTGTGACTGTACAGTATATGTAAGTGCGATATTGGTGTTATTACACACAGCACCGTATCGTATTGTCTGCTGTACTACACAATGGGGGTGCTACTCTATGAGAACACCGCCAGATAAGGGCCAACACGACTAAGTGCCGACGTTAATCTTGATCACATCTGTAAGACCTTATTCCTCCTAGGGCCACAAATTGTTATTGTCACCCTTCTAGTGCTTTGAAGCATTACTTCCGGAGTATATGGGATAACCAGAACTCTCAGTTCACTGGAACCTGAATCTGGAAGAAAAACTCTGTTTTAAGATCTCGAGGCCCAAACGACTGGTACTAAAAGAACCGGTAGCCTCTCAAGAAGCCGTCCAACTCCGTGACCGGTTATTTTTGAGGTCCCTTCGTGGTACACGTAGTGGCTGTGCATTGTGGTGATGGTGCAATGCTAGTCAATGTGCTGTTGGACACTCAACAAAAACACTAATTAGTATAAAGAGTTGCATGGTCTTCGAACCTTTAAGCAAGGCGTACGAACATGGCCAGTGGAGATCAAGAGTAAGATCACCGTCAATTATGCCCAACTGCCAGTTATTGACGTTAATCTATATCGTATCGAAAAAAGATGGCCAGTGGAGATCTCTAGTCGACGCATTGTATTCAATAGTAAGACCACCGTCAGTTATGGCTAACTGCCAATTATTGCCGTAAATCTAGATCGCATATGTAAGACCTAAGTTCATACCATTTTTTTTAGTATAAAACTCGGTTCAGCCCGTTAGAAAGTTAGCCTCTTAGCTTATCCATCGCTTACATTTCACTGTTTTTTGACTCGAGTCACTTTAGCGATTAAGATCTTCATCACTAAACTATTACCTTTAGCTTTATTGGCTTTATGGGTTTCTATTATAAAAACTGATTTCTCGGCAAATTCTTAGATACACTCATCACTCGCTTACATTTCACTCTTTTTTTTTTTTTTTTTTTGACTTGAGTCACATTAGCGATTCATCCACTGCGTAACTTAGTTTTTCTGTCTATGGCGAAAATTGGAAAAAATGAATAGCTTAATGATTACTTTAGAGAAATATGGGCCCAATACAAGACACCAGATACCAATAAATAACTTTTGTTGGATAACAAAGTTTTTGGCGATACACGCAGTGTCAACCAGCTATGAGATAAGGATTTCCAAAGCATCCAAAAACAACAAAAATAATAGAAATTTAGATACAATGAAATTTATAGTCAAGCTTAAGTTCGTTTTTATTCTCTCTAAGAAAGAATTAATTAAATTACAAATTAGGTGATAATATTAAAGAAAAATTGAGAAAATTTAATTTTTAGACACCAGCAGGAGCGGAATGCACATTTTCTAGACAGCCACGTCCGTCATTAGCACTCTTGTATCTATCTACTTAGGGTAGTGTTTAGTTGTAAGCATCATCTATTTAACCAACCAAACCCAGATAAAGGAATACGAGAAAACTTGTATTCAATTATCGAAGTCTACCACTACCTTAAGCTTCCCTTTTGTTGAATATTTTTACTTTTTTTTAGCATAATATTATGCTACAGATATTAGCTTATCATTCCTGAAAATGCAACTCCTTGTTTTTTAATTCCCTGTTTTTTAATTACTTCCAAAAAATTTGATCATCCATTTCTCTCAGTGTTTTAGCATTTATTTTGTTTCATTAAAACATGCACAACATGATACGTGAAGTCTTCACTACTCATCTGCCATCATCGTCAGCAACGAACATCGTTGTGATGACGTTATATTTTTGATGAGATCAAGGATTATAAATATGTCTGGAATTTAAGCTGCATCGATAATGTATCGTATAAATTCAATTTTCCATTTGTATATTTCATTTCATCTTCAGTCACATGATACCTCTCCCAAAGAACACCCATCCCAACCCATCCCATCCCAGGCCATTATAATGAAATAAATGTAAAAAGGTTATACTCGTACACGCAATATTATATGCTACACATTTTATTGTTAATAATTTATTGTATTTCATCTCTCGTGTTACAAAAAGTTTAAGTGTGTACTCGTACGAGTATGTGTATGTGTATTTTCGTTTTGTTTGTTTCCTCCTGTCAAGTGTATGAGATTAGTTTTGTAAGCTCATCTTATGTTCTGTTGTTATGCAACACAGTGGAAACAATATAGAACTTCAACGGGGTTGCACGGTTTAAGTTAAGAAGGTTGGTGGCATTATTTATTAAAGTTTTGACAGTGCGTGTAATTCCTTGTGTTTCTTTATTATATTAGAAATAAGAAGGGTGTTGCGTATTAAAATTACCTTAATTATTAGAAAATTTATGCTTCAGTAGTTGTATAACATTTGGCAAAATAAATTGTTTTTTTTTTTTTTTTTTTTTGAAAATAGTAATTGAATGTGTCAATACTTTTGTTGATCTTAGTTGGGCTGTCTGCACGTTTGAATTTTGTTGGGCTCATAAGTTGAATGATGGTTTCAACATCATGTCGGGGATTATTTGAAAGCTTAATATTCTTAGCAAATAATTGAAAACTGTCTGAGGATTTTTAAAAATATCCATAATTTTAATAAAATGTTGATTCACAAAAATAATCGAATATGTCTTGATTTATAATCATACTTGTCAATCAAGTCTCAAATTCGGGTTCACAGAAAAAAATATTTAATTTAAAAAAAAATTCTTTTTTTTATTTAATTGTATTTTTTATTTTTTATTTATTAAATGTTACAATACTTTGTAACTTAATTTACTGATCATAGCAAAGAAGATCTTCACTCGTTGTAGTAAAACACTCAGAGTCTTTGGTGGGAATCGTACCCACAACTCACAGACTGAAAGACTAACACATTTTTTTAATTAAGTTATATGTACTTTAAAAGTTATATGTACTTTAAAAAATATATTTTAATTATATACTTTATTAGGAAAGAAAAAAATCGATATTAAAAACTAAATCAATTAAAAATTTAATTAGATCTGTATCTAAAACCAATTAAAACATTTGATTGATGCAATGGATTTTTTGTGTATTAGCTAGCAGCGTTATGTTTAATATATATACTAATTTCGAGGAGTAAAAAAAATAATCATGTAGTCACAAGCAAAATTAAAGGAATTAGTGAACCTCTATAATATTCATACGCCTTCCAGCTATCCTTTCTCCTTAATGAACAAAAAGTGTCTACCTGGTTCCAACTCAGATAAAATGTCGAATGTTATAGAACATTCTAAGAGATAAATCGTATACCTAATCTATCAAAAGAAATTGACAGAAAAAATTCTAATATCGTCCCTATATAAGTTATGCTGAAATATTAAAAAAAAAATTTAAGAGTGTTATATTCGGCAGTTCCGAATTTTACATACCCTTCACCATAGTAAAGCTAGATATTGCGTTAACCTCGTATGTTTCTTTGAAATTTTTTTGAAAATTTTATTGTAATTTTTTTTACTTTTTTTAATTTTTTGTAAAAAATAATTTTAAAAGTTTTTTTGTAGAAATTTTCTAAAAATGTTTTTAAATTTTTTTTCAATTCTTTTTTTTAATTTTTTGAAAATCTTTTTTAAATATTTTTTTGAAAACTTTTTTTTGAAATTTTTTTGTAAATTTTTTTTAAATATTTTAGTATTTTTTTAAAAAAAATTTTTAAATTTTTTTTTTCAATTTTTTGTAAAAATTAAGAACTACCTGCTATCTATATTGCGTTAGAATGGTCTGACTAAAGCAAAAAATCCTTTAAAATTTCCTCATATTGACCGCCGTCCTACCCCTAACGGGGCTATGGACTGCTGCTGGTTACCAGTGGACCTATTGGCTATCTCTATATGTATTGCTTTCTATAAAGGGCTTTAATACAAATCAAAACATAAAAACCTTACCAATCTAAAAATAAATACAAAATCGGCCTTCGCAGGGGGTTATTGATTCCGCGAGATCTGTATGCACTCCTAGCGATATAATATATATATTTATAAAGCAAAAGACATTCATTAAAACAGAAAAAAAACCTGAAAAATATAGGTGGCTTGGTTTCTTGCCCGCAGCCTCCAAAGGAATGATCTGATGTCGCTGAATTACAATCCCAAAATTTTCGACTATGCCTGGCAGTTTGGTGGGCTTAAATCTTCTGTATCTTGTCTGGTGCCTTGGCAAACGACATTGCTACCCGAACATGGACAAGTATCCAGAATATATATACTCTATGGGGTCTGAAATGAATATTGTATAAATTACCTTTCCACCAGTGGTGAAGGGTATGAAAAGTAAAAAAAAAAATTTTCGAAAAAAGTGCAGGAATAAATTATTTTTTGTTTATTAAACGAATTAGCCTATGATTCGTTTAATAAAATCTATACATTATTGCCGAACAAAGTTAGGCCATATCACCTAGTTTGTCTTATATCTCATATATTAGACAAAAACTGATAACACCTTTTTTGAAGGACCCACTGATTTTCTGAATATTTCGAGGCCCATAAAAAATATTGGTCAGCCATTTTTACTGTGTAGTTATTGAAATTATGATCCATTCCTATTAAATTAATCCCTATCGTGGATACCTATAATTGTAGATTATCTCCAATAAATAAATGAAAAATAAAATTTTATCAAAAAAATGCGAATTCACATAAAAAGTTATGCACGGCATTATACGAAGTACGAAACCCTAAGTGTGTGAGGCAGACAAACACCTTTCTGAATTATTTCTCTCTCTCTCTACCTCTCTCTTTTGTTTATTCAACCATCCATCCAAGGCGTATTAATACTAGGTGATTGCACTGGCGAATTCAGGTTTATTCGCCTCCTTTGCAGTTGTCAAATTTCATATAGAAAAAATTTGTTTATAATTTTTTTTATATGGAGTTTAACTTTTCGCTTTCATGCATATGATGAGCTTTTTCGCCACTGCAATCACCTGTTATAGATTCGCATGGATCCATCCAGTGTTTTATTTGGCCCGATACAAAGCGAATTCATACCAGGTGTGAACAGTACGGCAACAACTACAACAAAACTACAACACATTCTACTAGCAGATATAAAACAATGTCTTTTTAACAAGACATTAGCAAAAAAAAGGAGAGCAAAAAACAATCAACTGGTTTAACGCCTCCACCTGGTTTAAATTCGCTTTGGCCTGATATAGCATCGCTACTTGATACTTTTTCACTCTCCTTTGTTTGCTTAACCAACCATAGTTTTTTTATTTAAATTTACTAATATTCTTTAAATATTTTTTTTTTATTTTCTTTGCCTAATTTTTTTTAGTAAAGTTGTTTTTATCTTTCCCCTTCACTTAATTTAGTAATTTCCTTAAAAAAAGAAAATATTCTAGTCTACTTTCTTAACAATTTTTATGCATCCATGTACGTATAATTTTTCTAGACCAAATTAAATTTTTTAAGATTTTTTCAAGTAGAAACATCTCAACCTTTTCTTTATTTAATTTTACTTTTGCAACTGATATCAACACTGCACATCCTTTGTTAAATTTAATTTCCTTTTCTTTATAAACAAATTTTGATACAACAACAAAATACTTGTACGAAAATTATTTAGCAGAAAAGAAAGAGTTTTGCTTTATTGTCTGGAATATTAATATTGAGTAACATATGTTAAGAGCTAAATGAAAATTATATGAAGTGATTTTAAGACGAGAGAGGGTTTAAGGAAGTATTAAAATCGCAAGTAAACTTAATATATTCAAAGGTCTGAGTAGAACACAGACATTTGATAAGATTTGAAATGAGACTGAAATGACAAACAAAACAACACATTCGAATGAGACCGGTGACTTGAAAATATTCAGTAATTCGAAATTTCTTTTAGTGCCTTTTCTTATTTGTTTATTTTATTCTTTTGTTCTTTATTAATAATGATTTAATTCCAACATATGCTGTTTATGTTTAAATTTATGGTTTAAAAGCACTTTTAAGTTTGTTAAATTTCATGGTGACTTCTGAAGGCATTCCCCATGGTTTCGTTAAGTTTAAAGTAAATATGTATATTCATAATTTTATGAAATTTTTAACCCTCTTTTCTATTTAACAACAGATACTCAGCTTGAAAAATGTGATATAATTGAAAAAAGTCTGTTGACCAATTTTCAAACATTAAAAGCGAGTTTACTACGTTTTCTAAATGAGTTAAGTGGTTTTATCGTTTGGTTTGTAAGCTCGTTTAATTTTTATTACAATTTTTTACCTTTTTTATATTTTTATTTTTTCACTAGCAGTGCCTGCCACGTCGTGGGCGTCCTGACAATATTTTGCCCGATGCTGCTTTAAAAGTATTTCACACCAATTAAAAGACTCTTACTTTTAAAGTGACTCAGTTATGGTTTATGTATTTACTTTATATAAAGGTATCCATCCTAAAAAAAATTCTAAAATTAAAAAAATTATTGTAAACCTCGGTAAGAGGTGTTTAAAATATTTCAATAACAATATAATTCCTCAAAGTAAAAATACAAATTAAATACCAATTTATACAACTGGCGCTATCTGTTGCGCAGTAGTTTTTAAAATATCCCACTTTCAAAAATAAAAAGGTGAGTTGAAAAATAACCGTGTTAAATATAAACGTGTTGAAAATAGCCCAGTTTTAAACCGAAAATATCACTACCTTTAAACCGGAAATTGCGTTTTCACTGTTTTTTTTTTCAACACTCTCGTGGAAATAAGATATTATTGCCGAAAAAAAGTATCCTATATTGGGACCGGGATACTAGGGTACCTCCTCATAAAATTTTGTTAAAATCCATCCAGTAGTTTTTACGTGATGCGAACACAAACTAAAAGCAGAGCAGACAGACATACATACAGACGGAAATGAGGTACTATTTTATTATATGTATAGATTTATTACAATACAATTACAAATTTTATTCTAACTTAATTTTACTCAACATATTAAGAAAAACCTTTTACTCGTTGTAGTGAAACAGCCAGAGTCTTTGGTGGGAATCAAACCCACAACCTCTATACTACCAATACTACCAATACTACCAATGAACCCACTTTTTGTACAATTTAATTTCGAAAGCACAAGATATCCTTATAGAAATGCAATCTTTTATTCTTAATATTTCGCTAGATAGTTAGCTCTTTTCTAACGATGTTACTCAATTGTTTAGCGAAATATCCATACATATAATAAAACAGTAACTCATTTCCTGTATGTATGTCTTTCTGTCTACGTTCGCATCACTTAAAAACTACTGGATGGACTTTAACAAAATTTTGTGAGCAGGTAGCTTAGTATTCTGACTTTTTTTCCTCAAAAATATCTTATTTCCAAGAGAAAGTGCAGAAAAGGCAGTGAAAGTACGCACGTAATTTTACCGATTTAGAGGTACTGCATACTTTAAGACATCTTTTTTGAAAACAGGATATTTATATATGCATGCGCAACAGATGACGCTATTTTAAAATAATGACAAAATATGAATTGAATGTGGGGTATTTTAAACACGGTTGCTCAACAGATGGCGCTATTTTAAAATAATGACAAAATATGAATTACTTACTGCCAAATAGCCAATTTAATAAAATGTGTAATTGATTTGTTTTTTTACTTTGTGAAATTTCATTGTTATTAAAATACTTTTAACACCATTTTCAGAGCTTTAGAATAATTTTTAGAATTTCATATAAAATTTAGAATTTCATGCAGGGATGGGAACCTTTATATAAAGTAAATACGTAAGAGTCTTAAAATTTGGCGTGGATTACTTTCAAAGCAAAATCGAACAAAATGTTGTCCGAAAAGATAAAATGAGAATATTTGTGAAAAGGCTTTCTGAATTAAGTACTTTTGTATTGTATTCATTTGCCTTTCTTTCTTATTTTCCAACAATTAAATAAAGCCAAAAATTAAAAAAAATATTTAACTGATCGAAAGTTCGTATATAAAAAAAATTTTCGCACCAATTAAATATTTTAATTAGTTTCAGATACAAATTTAATTTAAAATTTTATTGATTCAAATATTTATTTAATTATAATTTTTGTTTATTCTTTTTTAATTAAAAATATAATTGAATTAATTAAAAATTTAACTAAAACTGCATCTGGAACTAATTAAAAGCTTTAATTACACACTGTGTAATTTTTTAAGTCGTGGCAAAATAACCATATACGGACACCACTACGTGATAAAAGACCAAAAAAAATGATTCTTAACACCGTTTAGGTAGCGCTTAGGTAGCCGCAAAAGTGAAAAATTTCCCGAAAATGTTTAAATTCATTTCGGCTACCTAAGCGCTACCTAAACGGTGTTAAGAATCATTCCTAGGAAGTTCATATGTTCTAGAAAGTTGTTTATTGAGATCTTAGGTTCATTTTTGCAGTTGATTGTTTCCTTTAATTTTGAACGGTTTGCTACCTATGGACCTGAACAGGGGAAAAAAGGTAAACAAAATTTAATTTTTTAAAGTTTTTTGCGATTTTGACCTTGAAGATGAAGTTTTTTTGATTTTATATGTTAACAATTTTTGTTCTTTATGACAAGAGCTACAACTTTGCCTCAGAGAGTATATAAAAATTTCAAACGGTTTGCAAAATATGAGCTTGAGTAAATGATCATTTTTTTGCAAAAATGACATCGAGGCCCCACATCTTTGAAGGCCCATAAAAAAAAACCTGGAGGACTTTGGGCAAAACTGGGAGACAGGGGTCTTGTTTTTGGTCTTTTATCACGTAGTGGTGTCCATATATGGTTATTTTTTTCCGTGTTGCACTGTGTTAGGTGCAAAATATGTTTTCTGTGTAGTGAAAGAAAGAGGCCTCAACCGATTGACACCAAAATTTCTCAAGGTAGTACATTAGAACCAATTTGGAACCTGATGGACCAGCACACTAACTTCAAGCCCACCGGGGTAGCCTATTTTTTGTTTTGTAATTTCAGTTTTTCTTGAATACTTATTTTGTGGCGAAATTCTAATTTTAATGATATTACAATTCCTCGCTGAAGTTCGAATTTAATCCAAAAAAATCTCTAGTTTAGTTGTGGCATTTTGTAGTTTAAAATTTTTAACAATAGTGAAAATTTTATTTATTAGAAATATTACAATTTTTTTTTTGTGACCGGCTGTACAAGCAAAGAAAAAACGGTATGATCACTGAAACCACGATACGTTCCCTTTTAAAATAAATGGTTGCGATGAATAAATTTTAGATGTTTGTAACATTACTTTGGTCATGATAAACAACTTTTGGTAAAGTTTTCATCATTAAATGATTACTACACCCAAAAACTGCAACATGGATGGTTTGAACTAAATAATTTGTAAGCCACAAATTTGTATAAATAATATATTATTTTTAACCATAATATAATAATAATTAATAAAATATATTAATTTTATTTATTTCTAACCAAATAATGTCTAATTATCGCTCGATTAGCCGTAGAGTTTTTTAATCTAACCATAATATTATAATGTTTAATAATAATGTGGTTTGGCTGCAACCATATAATTTAACCATAATATGTTGCTCTTATATTATGTCTACATAAACCCTATTTTTTCTTTGTTTGTACTGGCCAGGTTACCATCTAGCTCTTTTAGTCGACGCAGGAGATTCACTATGGGATTTTAAAAATTTTTTAACTTTAGCGAAATTTCGATTTTTATTCGATTTTATTTTTGTGAAAATTTATCCTTTTTTTTCGCCGCCTAAAATGTCACCTATCCACCAAAGAGAAACAAATTCGAATCTTCAATCTTTTTTCCGAATCATTAGGTTATCATTGAATTTATGTAAATTTTCTTGGCAATTATGTCCGTCAAAGGTGTTTTAGAATGCCTGGCCATCCTGGAAACGATGGATTAAATGATTGAGGAGACATGAGACTATCCTTAGCAACTCTGATGCTATTGACAGCTTTTGTGGCATTCCCCCTCGGCCAGTGGGCAACGAATAAACGATGGCTTCTAAGATTTGGACCAGATCAGATGGTACAACGACTCATTGGACTTGTTTAACTGCAACAAATAATCTGACCCTTACTAGAAACTACGGCTGAGGAAATACTACTATGAGACTTGGTGGCTAAGTTACTGGACATTGCCTATTTGGAACCCATGTACTGACTTCCGTAGACTCTGTACAGATAAAGTTGAGGAACAAACGATCGAACATCTTCTCTTCATATGAGCTGCACTGGTATACCGAAGTCTGCAGCACCTTTACAGAAAAAATTGTTTGCTCCAATTAAAGGTTTTAATTAGTTAAAAATTAAAATTCAATTAATTTTTTAATTGATTCAAATATTTTTTTATTTTAAACAGAACAAAAAATTGTCTTAATTAAACAAATAATTGAATCAATTAATTGTTTTATTAAATTTTAATCTGAAACCAAATCAAACCTATAATTAGTGAAAATATTTTTTCAGTGTTGGCCGACGCACTGTGGTCAATATTTTGAGATAGCGGCCAAAACTCCTTTTGGTTTTTGTTCTCCGATTTTAAAGTTATTAGACTCATATGAAAGTAGACAGTAGTAAACCTCGGGAGCCAAAAAAATAGAACTCTATTTCAACTATTTCACTGAGAACAGGGTGGTCCAAAATGGGCTTTTTCAGAATTTAGTAAATTTATGATATTTTTAGTTAATTTTTAAAGTTTAAATGATCATAACTTTTTTGTTTTTCAAGATTTTTGGACGAAATAAATTTTGTGTTGTAACTTAACTTATTTCTTATTACTGGTAAAAAAATTGAAGCTCTACTGTTTTCAGAACAATTTAAATATTTTTTTTAAAAAAGGTCAAATTTCTCGGAAATTTCCTACTTCATAGAGCACAACTCCTGTGAGTCAAGCTGAGTCAAAACACAAATTTACTATTTTGTAGTCCTAACTCTCCCCTACATTCCTATATATACATGTCCATGCATCGGGACTGCACTTTTTGAGCTACAGCAATTTTTCTGACCCAAGGTAAGATATTCGGTACAAATGCACGTCATATTTTTTGAGAAGTTATTTGTATGTGAAAGTGGCTATTATGCATATATTTTGATGAAATTTTGTACAAGAGTTCTTATTGACCCAAAAAATAATTCTGTTGAAATTAGGAGAAGTTGGCCCATATTTGGACCTAGTCCACATAGAAGGGTGTATCAAAATTTTGACAAAAATGACAATAGAACTCTCAAATTATGTGGTATCTGGCAATTCATTTGGAAAAGGTAAAAAATGATTTTATTGCCATCTAATATTACATAACTTAAATATTATTATTTTACATATAATGAATAATCCATTCTTTAAAATATGCGACAAACAAGAAATTAAAATTCATAACTTAAAAATAAAAAACGTTTAAATACTTTAAGAAAACGGTACAATCAATGTTCCAGAAACAAGAAATTGTTTTACTCACGCAACCAAGAATGGCTAAGAAATAAACTTATTTTTAAAAAGCCATCAGTAACTACCACGGAAACTGGAAAAGGTGGTCAACCAGCAAAGCCAATTGATAATTTTAGTGAAAGATCACGAAGACGCAAGCTTAAACATATCAATGAAGAAGTTTCTTGTAGCATCATAAAGGATTCATTTCTGCATCAAATTCAACCATCGAAAACTAAAAAGAGTAAAATTGCTATCATTGAAAAAATAGTGGAAGCAAGCCCAAGACGCACAAAAAGGATTTTAGAAAGTATGCCGACACCAACTGAAGAAAATAAATTTACTCCAGAAGAAGCATTTGCACTATTTTTGGATTTGAAAATGACTAAAAACCAATATACAGAATTGCGGAAGCGAACCAATGAAAAAAATTGTTGAATTGTTCCATCATATTGAGATATAGTTTCTGCCAAAAAAGATTGCTTACCTTCACCAACTGCTATTAGGTAACTTCAAGTTCAGCAGAAATAAAATTGCAGGATCTTCTTGAACACACTGCAGAACGATTATTAAAGACATTTGATGCTGACTATTTAAAGAAGTTTAAAAATTGCAGCATAACTTTTCTAAATGGGGATGTGTTGGGTCCTCTGGCCAGAAACAATACAAACAATCTAATGCGGAAAATTCATCAGATGCCAATTTATTCATGATTTCTTTCGTTCCATTATGTTTAACAAAAACTTATATTGGTTCAGAGCCGTCAACTAGTAGAGCTGCAGAGATAAATTTTGTAGACCAATAAAGTTTGCTTACAAAAAAGAAACTAAAGATGTCATAACTGAAGAAGTTGGCAAAATAACAGATGAAATTAAAGAACTTCAACCAGTGATATTTGAATTTAATGACCAATGCATCGAAGTTAACTTTAAAATGTCACTTACAATGATCGATGGAAAAGTTGCACAAGCTTTAACCGAAATAAAGTCTTCGTCAAGCTGCACCATATGCCAAAAAACATCAAGTCAATTGAGCCAACCACCAACAAGACGATAATTTTAATGAAGCATATGAATTTGGAATGTCACCTCTTCATGCTAGAATTCGTTTTATGGAGCATATTCTTAAATTGGGATACGATTTGGAATTTGGCCCGTTAGGCGAAACAGTGAGAAACAACAAAGAAAATTTGGAAAAAAAAAGCAAAAAAAAAAAAGATATTCAAGAAAAATACCGTGAGATAGGCCTTATAATTGACCAGCCAAAGCAAGGAGAAGGAAATTCTAATGATGGAAACACAGCAAGGAGATGTTTTTCCGATCCAGAAACTGCAGCTTCTATAACTGGAGTAGATTATGATTTAATACGACGATTCCAAATCATATTAGAAGTTACACCATGTAGCAAAAAGATAGATGCAAAAAAATTTGGTCAGTATGCTAATGAGACAGCAACCCTTTATAACCAAAAATATTCTTGGAGACATATGCCAACCACAGTTCACACTTCCAATTGGAGATCTCTCAGAAGAAGCGCAAGAAAAAAGGAACAAAAACTACAGATTCTTTCGCGAGCACAATACAAGAAAAATTTCCAGATATTGTACTAATGAGGATCTTATTAATATTTTGTTGTGCACATCAGACCCATATACATATGTCCAGTATTCGACAAAAATGGAAATCAACCTCATTAGAGTTAGATGAAGAAGCTAAATAACTACTGCAAAATGAAAATCAAAGCTATTTGGAAGAAATTTTTACTAATATTGTTTAATTAATACTAGTTTAAAGATTATAATTTGTTTCTAATTTTAGTATAAATTTTACTTTTAAATAAAATATATGTGCACTTTAAATCAATAGTAAAAGTTTACTTAAAATTTTATCGATGTTATGTTCTGTATATAATATATCCAAATGGTACTGATATTGTTGGGAATTTCAGTGTTATTTTTCAGTTTAATCCTCACAAGAATTAGCTTTCTTCCAAAAAACCAACCTTTGGCCCCTGTGAATATTGAGACTAAATAAATGTCAGGGGCCAAATGTTGGCATTTTCTGACCAAAATTAAGTTTAGGAATAATAAATAAGTATTGGTTGTAAAATACGATTGAACAAAATAAGAAATTATAAAAAAAAATACCTATTTAAAATGTCAAAATATTCAACTTTTACATGGAAACTCAACAAAAAATTAAAATGCATTTTTAACTCCACATTACTTACGTTCCTATCAGTCGATTTTTACGTTTGAATACGCAAATTGAAGCTTAAAGTCCTTCCTATTGAACAAAAAAAATCGCGTAAAAAAATACCAATCCGGTCAAAAGTTATAGAGTTTTGACCGCTATCTCGCGAAATTGACCACTGTGCGACGCTATTTTAAGAGTCTATCTGATGTCTCATCACTAAAACTACATAGCATTAATTCCTTTTTTTTTAGTTTAGTTTAGTTGCAGTTGATTTTCTAGCTTATTTTAGGCATCCCGACCATTAATCATTTCACGGCAGCTTCTCTTTCTTACTTTCTGCTGCATACTCTTTTGCTTTGTTTTTCTTTAATTTGCACTCTCTATCTTTATTCAAAACTCTTGTTCATCTCTTTCTCTCTCGCTCTTCTATCTATCTTATCTCTTCTGTACTCTGCAGTAAACACAAAGGGACCAGCATGTTGAACCCAGATGAGCTGTGGCGTTATAGCTGCTTGTCTAACCTTACCTTACCTACCTCTTTACCGTGGTTCGAGTTTTTTTCTTGATGTTTACGATCAATTTCTCTGACTACTATATATCGCTAAAGCCTTCTATATCTTAAAAACTTTACAAACACGTGTTTGAAATACTTCGACATCCTTTTATACATAAATGTGTATAATAATTTATAAAATCGCAATAAGAACTCTATCTTATTTAGTGAACACTCACTTCGACCTCTTTTACTCACTAAACGGCCATTAAATTGTATATTCCATTTGCCATTTTGAAATTCAAAACAAACAAAAATCCCTTGCCCGAGGCACAAAACATTTATGAAATCCTTTTTTAAACCAGTTAGAGAGTGATATGACTGCAGGGCATTTAGCAAAAATGTTTGATGATGATACACCAAAAATAACCAAAACCCCCTTCCACCAAAAAAAAACAACAACAAGTAGAAAAGACTTAGTAAAAGGGAAATGGAATAAATAAAACAAACATTAATTCATTTCAAAAATGCTGTTTGCCAAAACTGGCACTAACTGCGACAATAAAGATTGTTTTCGGCTTTTGTCACAAAAAAAAAACACAAAATTCGAAGGGAGTTTAATAAAAATCAACACTTAGAATATAATAAAGATTATTGAGATCTATGCAGGAAACAAAATTGCATGAAGGGTGATTTTTGGCTGAGTAAAATTTTCAAGGGATGATTTTTTTTCATAAACGTCACTTGAAAATATAGTTTTGTGGTTAAAAAGGAAATGTTTATTTTGATTTAAGGTGTGTATTGAAGCATAACCTTAAAGTGGACAACATTACGTAGATACTTAAGAGTGAAATATGAAAAATTTAAATTAAAGTACTCCAGATTTCGTTTAATATACGCAGTAATATTGTTTAAACAATTTGCAAATTCAACGAAAAAAATATGATTTGCAGACAGCATTTGTAGCAAATATAAATTCTATAAAAAATTAAATTTTAAATAAATTAATACCAAAAAATTTTTTTTTCTTCGAAATTCGAACTGATTTTCTAAATTCCCCTTTTCGAACTTATTTCTTTACTCTTTTTCATAAAACATTGCAAATTTTCTTACCTCAAGATTCTTTTTTTTAGAATATTTAAGATTTTGTTCGCATATTGAGGTTCATATATTTATATAAAAGGCATGATTAACTTTTTGATATTTTTCTCTATAGAAATTCGTTACTAATTTAATAGCTTAGTTTAAAATCATTATTTACTATAGAATACATTAGTTTTAATATTCGAACTTATTTTAATTGCAATTTGTTTATTGAATATTTATCCTCTGAAAAAATATTACTTCGAATTTTCGAACATATTTGTATTTTAATTTTTTTCAATTAATTATTTAATTAAATTAAATAATATGTTACCTTAAATTTCTATTTGTTTAATTAATGTGTCCCTCAAAATTTCAAACTCAATAAATTGTTTTAGAAAATTTTAGTTCGAAATTTGAAACTCTGTTTCTAAAAAACAAATTTTCAGCAGTGAAAATTAATATAGTAGTCAAAATTAATATAATATGTATTTTAACCAAATTTTTATACAGATTTACCATGGAGCACATAACTATCTATTTTTTTAACTTCAACTTCATCAGAAATTAATATTTTCATTTTCGAACTTATTTTGACTTTTCATAGCTAAACCTAAAACAGTAACACATTTTCTGTCCTTCTGTCTGTTTTCGCAACACGTAAAACCAACTGGATGGATTTTAATAAAATATTGTGAGGAGGTACCTTAGTATCCTATTTCCAATATATATTTATTTTATATATATATTTTTTCGCAAAAATATCTTATTTCCAAGAGAATGTGAAGAAAAAGCAGTGAAAGTACGCCGATTTTTTTAGTGATTTAAAGGTACTGCATATCTTAAGGCATCTTTTTCTTTTCTTTTTTTTTTTTTTGAAAAAGGGATATTTTAAACAGGGTTGCGAAGCAGATGGCGCTGTTTTAAAATAATGACAAAATATGCCAAACAGCCAATTGAATAAAATTTGTATTTGATTTGTATTTTTACTTTGCGGAATTACATTATTATTAAAATAGTTTAAACACCTTTTACAGAGATTTATAATAATTTTTAGAATTTAAGAATATTATCCAGGGATGGGTACTTTTATATAATATAAATACGTAAGAGTCTTAAAATTTGGTGTGGATTACTTTCAAAGCAAAATCGAACAAAATATTGTCAGGGCGCACACAACGTGTGTGGGCACAGCTAGTATTAATATCAACTTTTTCTAACTCCATTGAAAACGCTATATACGGTTTTAATTTATCTATACATACATTTAATAAAATAGTAACTCATTCTCATCCGTCTGTCTGTCTGTCTGCTTTTCATTTGTGTTCGCATCAAGTAAAAACTACTGGATGGATGTTAAGAAAATTTTGTGAGGAGGTACCTTAGCATCCTGATTTCAATATAGGATACTTTTTTTACGCAAATATTTATCATTTCCAAAAGAAAGTGGAGAAAAAGAAGTTGAAAAACACAACTTCCAATTTAAAAGTACTGAAATTTTCGGTTTAAAATTGGGATATTTTAAAAACTATTGCGCAACATTAGGCGCCAATTGAATAAAATTTGTATTTGATTTGTATTTTTACTTTGTGAATTTACATTGTTGTCTTACAATTGGCATAGATTACTTTCAAAGCAAAATCGAGCAAAATATTGTCATGATGCCCACGACGCACAGTGAACGGTCCCCATAGTAAAACTGGAAAAAATCGAAGCAATTATGAAATTTCTGGAACATATCTCTCTTGGCCTTCTATAAATTGAATTAACATTTTTAGAAATCCTTTTATTTTTCCAGTGCGGGGACAATTAAATACCCAAAATTTCCCCATTTCAGTAATTATTATTTTTTTGAATTTTAATCCAACATTTCACATAAAAAATTATAAAGCGTGATTGCTTTTGGGCTGCCGTATATCTTTTTCTGAATATAACATTATTTTAAACATTTTAGTAAATATTTTTATATTTTAAAGTTTTGAAAATAATAATATAATAATATAACCATTGGTATTCAAATAACATTATATGAATAGGGTTACCAAATTGACAACACTAAATATTTTAAAATTAAATTATTATTTAAGATAAAAAACATATTTATATAAAGATTAATAATAAAGTTACAAACAAATTCAAATAACATAACAATTGTAAACAATTTCTTAATCACTAAAATAAGTTTCTGAGTCTGAATCAGTGTTAATAGATTCATCTTCTATTATGTAATTACTAATTTCTTGATTATTGTTGAAAGAGCTGCTTTTATTTATTGTATTTCTATTAGATGAAATTAATGGATCAGAAGAAATTAGGAGTTCTGCTATTTCTTCGAGTGTGCTCAAGTCTGTTCTTTCTTAATTGTTTTATGAAGACATTCTAAAGCATTCGCCCGTGCACTCACCTTGTATAAGTTCACCCTGGTTTAAAACATAGCTTACTATTATCATACATTTTCACTGATAATTTTGATAAAAATATCAAATATGGATGATTTTTAAAATCATTATATTTCAAAAGTTGGCATAGAAAACACCTAAATATTTGTATACATATTTTATTATACTCGTATATAACAGAAAATAAGATTATTGATGCATAAAAGTAGTTTTTTGATGTGCCTATTTTTTTCGGGTCCATCGAAGCTGACTTTTTTTTATAAAGTACATATTTTGGCTAAAAACTTCACAATTTTTTTTTACAGTGATGTTATAAATATTTGAATTTTAGGATTTTTTTTTAGAATTTAATTTACATTTCTGAATAAAACAAATAAATTTGCATGCAATTTTATTGAAAAATGAATTTTTGAGATTTTTGTTATTTAAAAATTATGAAAAAATTATCAAAATAATTCGATTTTAAAGACGTGTAACTTTTTATAGGTGTAACGCACACCAAACCAAACCACCTCTGCAATCTTGGGAGTCTCAGCTTTCATCCCATATGTAATTTATTGATAAATTCGAAAGTTTTTTTTTTTTGATTTTTTTCCACTGGACAGTTTACTGTGCGACGTGGCGGGCACAGCTAGTTTTAAATAAAATTGAAGTTCGAATACGAAATTATTTTCAAAAAAAAATCGTATTTTTAAAATCTTATTTTCTTAATACATAAACCGTTCGATTTTTCGAACTAATGACAAGAAACAGGAAGATAACTTTCATTTAATATACTGGTATAGGGTGATTGTTAGCTGCATTAGCACTTAAAATGATAATTATACAAGACAGAAATATTATTGGACGGATTTTTTTTTTTTATATTTAGGTAGATAATTTCATGACATTTATTTTTTAAATATGTATGTTTTCCGGCATAAGTCCACCGCGACTACGAGTAACATGGTACATTTGATCTGTCCACTTTTTTACTACTTTTTCTAATAAATCTGACCATGTAGCGTCAATGGGGGCTTCAATATGGGATTCAAGTGTTGGTGGTTTGTCAGCACAGACCAATGACTTAAGACAACCCCATAAAAATTATTCCAGAGGCGTTAAATCGCTTGAGAACAGAACCACTTTTGGAAATAAAATTATCTCTAAATTGAATTTGCCATAAATCGATTGTTAAGCGCTCTGTATAGCAAGTTGCACAGTGTTGTTGGAACCAAAAGTCGTTGATGTTTAGCAAATTAGTTTCTGATAATAAAAATTCAGTCAGCATGGCTTGATAGCGCTCACCATTAACCATGACGGCAGCTCTTTGCTCATGGTTTTGCTGATGGTTTTGAATCGAGAAGAGTAAAGTTAGTGCGAAAACCTTTAACAACTGCACGAATTACTTGCTCACTAAGCCGATTATGTTGACCGTAAAATGGACGAAGTTCTCGCGAACAGAAGATTACAAGACTGAACCTTAAAATTATATGAGAATTAGTGAGGCAAAAACTGGTAAAATTGGATAATAGTTACATAAACATACTTTTATCTATATATATATATATATATATATATATATATATATATAAATATAAGAATGTGTGTGTTTGTATGTTTGTTTGTTTGTCGGAAAGCAATAGCTGCCTACACCATCGATCCTTCTGAAATTTTCACACTTTGCTACTAGATACACGGATGGTAAAATAGGGTACTTATTTTTTTTTTTGATATTAGACGTGGGCGTGGCACCTCCCATACAAAGTAAATATTTATTATCGTGTAGCTTGGTAACAGTAATAGGTAGCGCCTTAAAATTTTGCACCAGTAACCTCTATATTACCATACATTGTTTAGGGAAAGAGAGACGGAACTCGAATAGTGGGCGTGGTACCTCCCATACAAAGTGAAAAATATTATCCTGTATCAAGAGAACTGAATTTCTTGGAATTTCGCACCAGTAACCCCCATATTAATGTACATAATCAATCTATACAAAGGCTGAATTGAAATATAGGGCGTGGTACCTTCCATACAAAGTGAATAATTATTATCGTGTTTCTGGCAAACTACATAGATAGATTTTTGAAGCTTTGTACGAGTAACCCCTCTTCTAATGCGCATAGTCTGCCAAAATACAGAACGAATTGGAATAGTGGGCGTTTTACCTCCCATATAAAGTGAAAAATTATTGTAGTGTACCTAGAGAACTACAATAGGTAAAGTCTTGGAAACCTTGCATAAGCAATCCTCATACTAATTTGCATAGTCTGGAAAAATATAGACTGAATTTGAACAATGGGCGTGGTACCTTTCAGACAAAGTGAATAATTATTATCTTGTTAATACGGACAGTCTAGCAAAAACCAGATTGGATTGAAACAGTGGGCTTCGTACCTCACACAAAAACTTAACAATAAGTGTCGTAAAACTAGGGAAGTTTTCGAGTCAAAGAATAGCCAAACTTTTATTTTCATGTTTTTATTGTTTTTTTTTTTTTTGGTGTAGCGAAGAACAGGCTAGTGAACTTATAAATGTTTATTTTATATTTTAATAGAGGGTATGGCAAGTGAAGAAATGAAATTAAATTTTTTAAAGCAGATTGCAGAAATTAAGTATTTTCTATAAATAAAATTTTTAATATTCTGAAGAAAAAAATTCATTTTTTTTTTTTTTAAATTAATTTTCTTAAAAAATTAATTTTAATGCAATAAAATTAAAAATTCGATTTAATTTTAGGGATAATCAAATATTATAACTTTCAATTAATTGTGTTTATATAATTTTTTCTTTCTAGAAGTTGCATTATCGGTCCTGAGTATAGTGTTAAAGTCTGCACAATTGGTACTGTGATAAATCGTTCTGCCTACACGAGAGACTATTGTCAACTGGAAGCTTCGTCCGGACGTCAGTCACAGCCAATGCCCATACGGTGGATGGCTTGGGAAAGTGTTCTCTTGGTAAGTTATTTAAGAGAAATTAAAAACATAATTTTTTTCATATTTTTAAAGGTATTTGTGTTTTGGTAACTTTTTATATAGAAAAACTAAAATAAAAGTGATGCTTTCATCACATCCCTTTCTAATAACTTTTTAATTAAACCTCAATTTTATAAAAGGGATTTTATGCAATATTTGGCATATTTTTCTTTAATATTCTACACTATTTCTCTATAAAGTGTTTAGCGTTATTACTTCACTTTTTTAAGTTAAACTTGCTTTTTGCCAGCAGTATATGTGCATGAGAGTCCCTATTATTCAATGCATTTTTGTTCTTAATCCTTTTGCCGCAACAACCATAAATATTCGTTTACACACTAATTTTCCACTTGGTAGTTGTTCATTTGTAAACAACTACTACAACCAGTCCGAGGAATAGTGTTATATTTAGGTGGTATTATAAGGATTTCGTTTCCCCCAATTCAACATTAGTTTTGCCGAAAAAAAAACTTTTGTTTTTTTATGTTAAGGATTTAGAAAATTGCTAAAAAAAAACACGGCAAATGGCTCTTTTATGAATTTGACTATTATTATTTAACCATTAAAAAATAGAACAAGGGGTTGGATTTACTAATTTTAGTAGGTATTAGCTTCAGCAGTTAACGGATTGAAGTAAATTTAAAATATATTTTAAGGCTAAAATTTGCATTAAACTAAATCTTGCTGTTTTAAATATTTAAAAATATTTAAAATTTGAGTGAAAAACGCGCCTTTCCTTACAATCGGTATTTATACAACATATAAGAACTTTATCGATCAGATGCTTAAAACTACTGAAATTTTTGGTTTTTATAAGGTCATAAGTTTCTAAATTATTTGTCGACAGCCAAAATTTGACTAACATGGGAAGGAGCACTTTCTTAAGATTACAAAAATACCATCAACAGAATATAAAGTACGTTGCAACGGTATTTTAAAGTTAATTTTCCAAAAGAAACACATTATGATTACATTATATGGCTGAAACAATATAAATGTTGAAAATTATAAAAACATTGTAGTGTTAAAACCATATTTTTGTCAATCCTGATAATGACCCTTTTAAAAGTAAATAAAATTTGTTAAAAAACAAAAAAATATTATAAAATATCACCATAATACCAACAAAAAAAATTATATTATGATCAAACATAAACATTATATAGTAGAATTAAACGATTATATTAAAATGAGTTTAAAAATTTTTATACTAAATTAAATAAATTTTTTTTTTATTATTTTATATATCAAAGATTTCATATAACGTGACGATTTCATTAATATATATTAGAAAAATAATTTTGATTTTTAAAAGCTTCCGGATTTCATTTAAAGTAAAGACATAAAATTTAGAGAAATGTATGAAATCAATATTTGTGTCAACCGAAAATCAATGTTTAAAGATTATTTCATGTAAAAGTTTATCACGGCTACCACTCAAATGGTTCATACGCTAGGCAGTGTTGCCAGAAAATTTACATACAAAATCTTCAACCTATAAAAAATCTACAAAATCTGGATAAAATTTTTGAAATCGGCAAAAAATCTGGTAAAATAACAAAATACATAAATATGAGGTTTTTTTGAATTGTTTAAGAAAATTATTACAAAATCATGTAACATAAAATGAAACAATTAATATTAAAAATCTTTTATTAATATTCAACAGAAAATTTTACAAGGAACCTAAATTGCAAAGTCCACTACAGCAAGTATACAATTTGAATTTAGAAATTAAAGGGTGTCGCCATAAATTATGTAATTTGATCTATATGGCCCTATCTTTTGAACCGTTAAACACAAACACTTGAAAATTAGGCAGAATGTCCACTACTTTCTCTGGTATAATAACAAGTATATATATTGGGAATTATAATGTAAAGGGTGTCCCAATAGTTCATGTAATTTGATATATATGGCCAAACTTTTGAACCGTTATAGACAGTTAGTTGAAATTTACAAAGACAAGTCCTTTATAACAACAGGTCCTTAAATTTAAAATTGTAAATTTAAGGGTGTCCCAGTAGGTGATGTTATTTGATCTATGTGACCCTATCTTTGAAACCGTTATAGACAGAAATTGAATGTGTCCCCTTAAAAGACGGATACTGGTGAAAATAGCTTAACTTTTGAACAGTAATAGGGAGAGGCTTGACAATCACATAGTCTTTACTTTTTTCCCTCTAATTTTGGCGCATCTTTTATTTGGTTTAAATCTAATTCTTACAGATTACTTCTTAAACTTTTAGTTTAGAATCGGTGCAAGAATTATTCTTCAGAAAAAACGAGCAGACCTATGTATGTCTAGAAACCAATGTTAGGTGACGCGGTTACGTTTGTTCAATAATTTTTCTTCTAAAAGTTTTCCCTTCAATAATAGTGACGACGGTTTTTGAGGTGACGACAGGTTTTGAGTTCAATAATTTTTCTTCAACAAAAAAGTGCTCAACGTGCCTAAAGCAATTTCCACTTCAAAAAGATATGGTCTACAATGAAAATTGAAGTGCTTCTAATCGTCTGATCAATAGTATATGAACTCGTGAATAAAACGTAGACCTATAAGACAAGACTATAGCATAATTTATATACAGTTGAAGTCTGGAAGAACACCCATTTTATAACAAATTAACACCTCCTTTTCATACATGTCATAGTTTCAAAGAAGCCAGCAATTTCAAGAAGCAAAATTCCAAAAAAAAAAAAAGAAAAACACTTAAATCTACGTCACTAAAAAGGCAACCACATAATTTTAACCATATCATTACTAATTATCTTATACAAATTTTAATTTCATCATATAAATTTCATAGTGTCCTCTTCAAATATTCCATTAAAAGGACCACTTTGTCATTCATTTTACCAAGGCTCATTATGAAAAGGAAAAGGAACAGATGTTTTAAATTTACTACTCCCACTACAATCAAACGAAAAGTTTTTTCCCCCGTATAAATTTCAGTGTTAGCAGCACAAATACATAGACACAAACTTATTAAGTAAATATAAATATGAAACCTTTGTACACACATTAAAAAAAAAATATTATTCCAGTAGTAGTGTTTTAACTACTCGTGCACACTACACACAACCTCGAGCACACACTTGTTAAATTAAAGAACAAAAAGAAAGGAAAAATTTTTTTTTTTTTTTGCCAAAAATGTTGAAGAAGTTAGTGTGCATGTGTTTTAATGTTTATTTGTATACTTAATCATATTTGCAAAGGTCTTTCTTTCTACGCTTATTTATTGTACAAAATGTATGAAATTTAACTTTGATGAAATAACAAAAACAAACAAAACAAAACATTTCAAACTCGACCGACCGACCGAGCCACCCTCAAAACATGAACAGCAGTCAAAATTTTCTACTTGTTAAAATAACAACAAAAATTTTTTATTTATTTCATTTATGTTTAAGATTTTTATTTAGCGTTTTTAGGCAAAAATAATTGGCAGGTTATTAAAACATTTGTTGGTTTGGTTGGGCACAGTGTAATGCAAACGGCATAGATAACGAGAATAAGTAGCTGCACAATAAGTCGCAGTTGCAAATTAAGTTTGAAGTAAACCCTAATACAGAATATATGAATACTGGGAGCTAGAACTGAATTAAATACAGATGCGATCGCATTGGCTGCGATCAAACTTTAAGGCGTTGATTTTTTTTCTTATCTGTAGTTGATACTTTACACCCACAGTGGACCTTATGAAAAAAACCAGTGAAATTAGGTCCGAAGGATATGCTGGCCATTGTTGTGAACATTATTAAGCTGGAAAAGTTTTCTTGTAAATAAAAACTAGGCTTTCACCAGATTTATGTTGCTGCAATACCGAGTCTTGTTGAAGCGTTCAATGGTTTATACCGGATTCTTTAGGTGCCCAAGATAAGAAATCATTGTTAAAAATCTATTCACGTTAGATATTTTATTTTAAAGTTTTTTTTAATAAAAGCCACGATTTTTAAATAAAAGCGACTGACGAGATTTCGCTAACCAAATCTATTACTGGTGCAAACGC
The DNA here is from genome assembly GCA_949628195.1 of Phasia obesa. NCBI lineage: Eukaryota > Metazoa > Arthropoda > Insecta > Diptera > Tachinidae > Phasia > Phasia obesa. The sequence continues at coordinate 137,076,208 of OX451216.1, read as the reverse complement.
GGAATAATTCGCTCTTCAAAATTATCTGCTACTATGCACTCAAATAATACACGTACCTTTTATTTGTTTATAACAAGAAGAAAAAAACACAGAAAATTTAAATTTTATGACAAATTTTTATTATCATTTGAAAGAACCTTCTTTGGCATTTATTTTTTGAAGATTATGTCTATCAAATGTTGGCCTTTGCTATGTCGCAGATGGTCCATCCGTTGAGTCAAATTTTCGATGACTCGTTCGAGCATTTCGACTGTTAACTAGCGAATGACACTTGAGATGTTTTCCTCCAAAGCCTGAATCGAAGCAGGTTTGTCTACATAAACTTTAGACTTTACATATCCCCACAGGAAAAAGTCTAACAGTGTGATATCACATGATCTTGGTGGCTAATCGACCGGCGCAAAACGTGAAATTATGTGCTCACCGAAATGTTCTCTCAATAAATCCATTGACTGATGCGATGTGTGGGAAGTGGCGCCATCTTGCTGGAACCAAATACCGAGATTACGAGCTTCAATTTCAGGCATCAAATAGTCGGTTATCGTGGCACGATAACGTTCGCCATTGACGGTTATGTTCGCACCAGCATCAGTTATAAAGAAATATGGACCGATGATTCCACTAGCCCACAAACCACATCAAACCGTTGTTTTTTCTGGATGAAGTGAAACCTCTTGTATCTCTTCAGGTTGCTCTTCGTCCCAAATGCGAAAATGTTGTTTATTTACATACCCATTGAGCCAGAAATGAGCCTCATCGCTAAACAAAATTTGCCTCGAAAACGTCGGATCTTCATGGAACTTTTCAAGAGCCCATAGAGCGAAGCGATATCGTTTGGGAAGGTCGAGCGGCTTTAGTTGTTTCACAAGCTGTGTTTTGTATGCTTTCAATTTAAGATCTCGAGACGTAAAATTCGCCAAGTTTTTCCATACGTCAGTTCGAGTTGCTGCAAACGGCGCCAAATTGACTCTCCATGGTCTTCGTGTACACAGAACGTGAATTTTCGTAATAAAGTTGATCGATTTGTAAACGTTGTTTAGGCGTAAGTCTTTTCATTATGAAATGCCAAAAAATACTAAAAAAAATTACATGACAGCATGACACGACTCACACGTGATCTGTCAAAAAAAGGCTTTTGAAAAAAGTACCTCGAAATGGATCACCCTTTATATTGCTGAACCGTTAACATTTTCTCAACAGAGAAGACAAGATTTTAAAGGTCGCCATCGTAACAGCATGCAAAATGTATGCTCCTGATGGGCAGACCCCCTTTTGTAAAGGTTTTAAATTTTATAACTTTTTGTATTTTCTAAAGCTTCAGTCATAGTTTATTTTTTTAATAGGGGCCCTTTGCTACAAGCAGACATGTTGAGATTTTTCACCAAGTAAAATTCGGTTTGTCGTTGTATTCTGGCCTTTACCTTTCACTGTTTCACTCTCATGGCGTTTTTAATGCTACCAGTATCATTCAAGTGCTTCAATACACAAACATTTTCTTAACGCGTGAGGCCAAGGCTACGTAATGAATGACAAGCGGTTGTTTATTAATATAAACATTAATAGAAGTTTTTTATAATAAGAAATTAATTTAAAGCTTTACACAAAGATGAAAAAGAATTATACGGCCCTGGCCAATTAATAATTAGAACAAGTTTTATTTCTGAGTGGCGCCGCTCTCCCGGGCAAAAATGCCGCTCTAAGGCTCAGAAATGCCGTTTATTTTGTGGAAATTTTAATCAAATGTTTTAATTTTTGCCACTCACCGCGCTTGTTCCTTTGTCGCTCATTATGAGACTGCGACATAAGTATTGTTACTCATTAACGACTGCTGGTTATGAACCAAAATTCAAAGCAATAACACTGTTGCATTGATATCCTCTACGTGGTTTGTGTGCTACAGCAGCGTTAAATTGGTTGCACGATTCCCGGTCGAGTAAAATTTCCATTTATGGAATAAAAATGCTCTAGAAAGGCTAATATATGCCATTATTTTTGAAATGCCTCATCGATGAAATGGCCAATGCGTCTTCTCATGGTGACCCGCATCCGATAGGTCCAATTTTTATAACTCTATGGTATACATCTGGCTGCATTTAAAAAAAATGGCCAAGTTAGTATTGACTTCTGGTCGATTGTGATCAATAAGGGGTTCATTTTCGCATGAAGAAACCACACCCTAAAACCTTTAATGCGAAACGAATTGTGGGGCAATAGCTTTATTGTACATTGTGTAATTCGATTCGAGCCACATGCCGTCCTCTTATCGTTCTGTTTGGCAAAAACAAAGAATTAGTTAAAAGAGCAGAAAGTTGAGTGATAGCCCTATCACTTCGTTCGTTTTTGAGGAAGCTTATGAACAACCAATATTTTAAAAGTTCGTCAATAAAACATTATTTGTTACAATTCATTACAGCGATCTTTACCCGTATTGAATCTTGATTGGCGTTGTAATTTTCATATAAAATCATATCAATTCAGTGTCATTAAAATGACGCAAAAACGATTTTAAGGTCATTTTGCAGACCGATTTAACGCTGCATTTTCTCACCTAAAGAAATTCACTGATTACAGGACCATCATAATACAGAACCAACATCCTCTAATTTTCCAAGAATTTATTATATTGATATCTTTTTATTAAATTAAAATATTAATATTGAAACTCACTGATAAATTTTTATTAAAAATACTTGATAATTTGCCTCTCAAAACCCATTTTTTTAAAGCGGCCCTTAGGTCTTATGCAGTTGGACAGTCTTGGTCTAAAAAAAAACTATTTATAAAAAACTTTAAAGTATTTTAAAAGCTTAAAATTTTTGAGATTTATTTTCTAGAAAATTCTATTGCTCTTACTTTCTGTCTTTAATAAAGTTTTATTTGAACTTCCCGAAATTTTATATTTTTTTTTATCATACATTTTTCAGCGCTACATTAGACTTATGAAAAACATCTTATGTTATGGGCAGTTTAAGCGACCTTTTGTTTACGCCTGTTTCTGCAACAACAACTACAGTAAGGCAAAAAAAAATAAAATATAAAAATGTAGAATACCAAGGCTTCTTGCGTTTTCTGAAAAACCCAATGTCGTAATATGAAACAAGATTAAAAGTAAAGGGTGATCCGATTCGAGGTACTTTTTTCAATAGCCTTTTTTTTATTGTTTGGCATTTCATAATGGAAAGACTTACGCCTGAATCGCTTCGCTCCATGGGCTCCAAAGTTCCAAGAGGAACCGACGTTTTCGAGGCAAATTTTGTTTAGCGATGAGGCCCATTTCTGGCTCAATGGGTATGTAAACAAACAAGAGCAACCTAAAGAAATTTAAGAGCTGCCACTTCATCCAGAAAAAACAACGGTTTGGTGTGGTTTACGGGCCGGTGGAATCATCGGTCCATATTTCTTTAAAAATTATGCCGGTGCGAACGTAACCGTCAATGGCGACCGTTATCGTGCCATGATAACCGACCATTTGATGCCTGCAACTGAAGCTCGTGATCTCGGCGACAATTGGTTTCAGCAATACGGCGCCACTTCCCACACATCGCATCAATAAATGGATTTATTGAACATTTCGGTGAACACATAATTTCACGTTTTGGGCCGGTCGATTGGCCACCAAGATCGTGTGATATCACAACCTTAGACTTTTTTCTGTGGGGATATGTAAAGTCTAAAGTTTATGAAGACAAACCTGCTCCGCTTCAGGCCTTGGAGGAAAACATCACGCGTGTCCTTCGACAGTTACCAGTCGAAATGCTTGAACGAGTCATCGAAAATTGGACTCAACGAATGGACCATCTGCGACGGAGTAACGAACAACATTTGATAGACATGATCTTCAAAAAATAAATGCCAAGGAATGTTCTTTCAAATGATAATAAACATTCTCCATTAAATTTGAATTTTCTTTATTTTTCTTTAAAAAAGTAGGTAACCTCGAAATGGATCACACGCTATATTTAATAACATCTGTGACTGTGTTTTATTCTTATGCCAGTATTTCTGTAAAAGTTGGGTTTTATTTGTTGATAACTTTCATTGTGCTACTTGGGAAATACGATATACAAGCAAAAACATAAAACATTTAATAATCTGTAGATATAAAAGTAGGCTAAGAAGAACTTTCAATAAATATGATTTACATGGCACTATGATTAAAAGGTCGCTGGTGTATGCACGCAAAGAAAAAACATGGTTATTGCATGGTCACGGTAACCATACTATGTTCTCTGTAAAAATACATGTTTGTTGTGAACAAATTATAGTTGTTTTATTTAACAATACTTTGGTCACAATAAACAAGTTTTTGTTAACAGTTAATCATTCAATGGTTCTACGCACCAAAAAAGCAACATGGTTGATTTGAACCATATTAAAATTCAAACCACATCCAATTTTTTTTTTTTTTAATATTTAAAAATAAAATTATATTTATAACCATAATATATTATTATTAGACATAGTATGTTAAGTATGACTAAAAGTAAACAAATAATGTTCGGTTTTAAAAATACATATTTTGGTTTTGGCCTTTTTTCAGTTCAGAAATATGTGTGTAAGCTATCGGTTCATCTTAAACCGTAAAAACATTAAATACACATTTGTTGTCAACAAATAAATTTATTTTTTATTATAAACTAGATATCCCCGGTGCGCTTCGCTACACCCATCCACAAAAAACACAATAAACACTTGGAAGAAAAGTGTGACCAACTTTTAACGCGAAAACGCACGCTATTCTCAAGTCAAAAATGTTCCCATCCAACCTGTTTTTTGCTAGACTATATGTATTAACACGATGACAATTTTTTACTTTTAATGGGATGTGCCACTCCGAGTATTCTTATCCAGTCTCTATTTTGCTTGACTATGTACATTAGTATAAGGGTTACTTGTGCAAAGTTTCAAGACTTCACCTAATGTAGTTCTCTAGGTACGCGATAATAATTTTTCACTTTGTATAGGAGGTACCACGCCCTCCATTCAATTTCAGTCTGTGTTTCTCTACACAATGTATCTTAATATGGGGGTTACTGATGCAAAATTCCAAGGCGCTACCTATTGAAGTTCTCTAGATACAGGATAATAATTTTTTACTTTGTATGGGGGGTACCACGCTCACTGTGATTTTCTAGAGTATATGCATGGGTATGGGGCTTACTTGTACCCACTTTGAAGACCATACCTATTAGAGTTCTCTATAGACAACAACACAACAACAATAATTTTTCACTTTGTATGGGAGGTACCACGCCAACTATTCCGGCTATAACTCATGAACCAATACATATACAGAGACCGTTTGTACATAAAAACCTTGGTATTGACGTCACCTTTCATATAAACTTTGCAGAAACAAAATCGGTTCACGCATTTCATAGAACATCAATTTCTAACACAATGCAACTTTTTTTTATATATATAGATGATAGTTTTAAATTAAAAATATCAAAATATAAAAATATAAAAACGTAAGCCGAAAATATCAAAATATGTATGTAAGTCTAAATGGAAATATTCGTGTATTGGTTTTTTATTTTTTATAAATAGATTCTTATGACAACAATATTATTATTATGGTTTAAAATAATATGGTTGGAATATAACCATATAAAATCAACCATAACATGTTGCTCTTAGATTGTGGTTACATTAACCATGTTTTTTCTTTGCGTGTATATATTGACTTCGATCCTATAAGAATAATATGTGACACCACAAATCGAAAGAAACCTAAGAGTAAAAAAGTAAATACATAAGCAGAGCAGTTTAAAGTTTACCATTTTTTAATTTTTTATGAGTCTAAATGCTGCTAACATACCCGTTGTGACTCCAAAATTACCGATTATATCCGATTTTTCATTTATATTCTCATTCGATTATACAAAAAAAATTTCCCAATTTAAGGAATCTATCAACCTACCCTTGGGGTTCTTTCTCTTCAAGATCATATAATGATCTTAAATTTTTCCTACCACTTTCTATGTACTTCAGCTCTTGTTGTTGTTGTTGTTTTCTGTAGTTGTTATATTTGTGTTTGATATACTTGTTTTTGTTTGTTGTATTTGTTGCTGTTGGTTTTGCTCTTATAATTTTTTATCTACTTTTACATTTGATACTTTTTACTGCATTTTTCTTTACAGGCATTAAGTTCACCAAAAATATATGTCGTCAACAATGAAGGCTAAAGTAATGTTGTTTACACATATGTTTAAGTCTATTTTTTATGTCGCGTTACCCTACAGTGGGTTATGCGGTATTGTCTGGCTTAAATTAGACCGACCCAAAAAAATTAAAATACGTTTACACGTTCATATTATTCGTGAATCAAATAAACAAATTTTAATATTTTAGTAAAATATTTTTACTTTTTACCTATTTCTGAAAATTCGAAATTATGTTCGAAACATCAGACAAATATCTAAGAAATATATGTTTTATATTTATTGTCTAAAAATAAGTATGATTTATATCGATTGGATTTTAAAATAATCAAACAACAACTTCGAAAAAGTTGAAAAATTACCGTTTTAAATTTCGAAAAAAAATCGAATTTATCTAATTCCCAAATATGTACATTTAATTTTGAAATTTAACAATTTTAAAATTAAGTTCAAATTATTAAAAAATTATGAACAATTTAGTAACATTTTGAGAAAAATTTAATCCTTTTACCTATTTTCGAAAATAGGAAATTATGTTCGAAATATCAAACATTCCAACATTTTCAATATCAAAATTAAAAATGTAGTAACATTTTGAGAAAAATTTAATCTTTTTACCCGTTTTCGAAAATTCGATATTATTTTCGAAATATCAAGAGAAAAATTTTTGATTATGGAAATAAAAAACCTAAATTTTTTTTAGAAAAATCTAATTTTTACCTATTTTTGAAAATTTAAAATTATGTTCGAAATATCAAATATTCTAACAGAAATATATTTTGCATATTTCGTACAAAAATAGATTGGATTTATATTGACTGAGCTTTAACAAAATGTAACACTAATTTCTAAAAAAATTCAAAAATATAAATTACTTTTTTAAAGTTCCAATAAAAATCACATTTTTTTAATTCCCAAATTAATTCGATTTCGAAATTAAGTTCGAATGGTTAAAAAGGCAATATTTGGAAAAATCTAACTTTATGTATATTGTTCGAAATATCAAACATTCTAACAAAAATAGAAACTCAACAATTTCGAAATTTAATTCTAATTATTAAATAAAAAACTTTGCAATTTTTGCAAAAAAATCTAATTTTTATCTATTTGCGAAAATTCGAAATATCAAATATTTTAACAAAAGTATATTTTTTACATTTTTATATATTGGAGTTATATCATTTAATCAAAATTAAACATATATTTGGAAAAAAATAAAAAATATGAATTACTTTTTTATAGTATGTCCAAAAAATATTCGAATTTTTCTAATTTCTAAATTAATTTAATTTGGAAATTAAGTTCGAACTGTTAAGTAAAAAAAAATAAAAATATCAATATTTTTAGAAAAATCTAATTTTAACGTATTTTTAAAAATTCGAAATAATGTTCAAAATATCAAACACTTACAAAAATAAAAATTTTCCAATTTCGTTAAATAAAAAAAAACTTAAAAAATAGTAATTTTCTTCAAAAAATCTAATTTCTACATATTTTCGAAATTTTAAAATTATTTTCGAAATATCTAACATTCTAACAAAAAATTAATAATTACTTTTTAAAAGCCAAAAATTATACATAATTTTGATCTATTTTCGAATATTCGAAATTATGTTCGAAATATCAAATATTCTAACAAAAAAAAAAAAATTTCATATTTTTGCCCCAAAATAGATTAGATTGAACTTTAAAGAAAACAGAACTCTAATTTTGAAAAACTTTTATAGGACAAAATATTAAATTATGACTAAAAAGTGCAAAATTACGATATGGTTTTTGATTTTAAAATTAATTTAATTAATTTCTACAAAAATCTCAAAAAGTTTAAATTAAAGTCCGATGGTAAAAAGCTATTTTCTAAAAAGTTCAATATTTCGTAAAAATAATTAATAAAAAAAATTACTTATATACCCCTCACCCATAGTGATGTTAGATATTGCCTTACGCTATTATGTTTCCGTGAATCCATTATGCCAAATCAATTAGAATGAGAATCTGCTTTCGAAACAGTCAGTAAAAGTCACTATGCAAAGTTATACTTTAGACAAGCTCAAGTACTAGCGAATTGTATTGTTAGGATCTCTATAAGTCAAAGTTCATTTTCATTGAGAGCTTCCTAGTAAAAAAAAATCCTACGTAATCAGGTTAGTAAGCAATAACAATTCGACATTTCCTCACTAACCTGCATACGTTGAATCAGTATTTTCTTGCTGAGTTGGCAAATTCTTGTTTAATATAAAACGACCAGCGAACAGCGTGTCATTTAGAACTTGTAATTAAACTAATTGAGAATTATTTGCTGCTGCCAGTGCATACGGCTTTGTATGGAAAACTGAATGAGAATTTTAGATTGTAAATAAATTTTAAAAAACCTTTGTAGAAATATTATTATTTAATAAACAAATTATCTCTCTCTCTCTCTCTCTCTCTGCTAAATTTCGTTATAAACTTAAAGTTTGACATTCACTTAATTTTTAATAATTTAGGGTTTCAAATACTTCGCTTTAGACATTTCTACTTTTCTTAAATTCTTGCTAGCTTGCGCTTAAGTTCCGTACCGTTTATTCTTTGCCACGTAAGAATTCCTTAGTCTATATGTATGTGTGTGTGTGTTAGTTATAAGAGTATGTGTATGTTCGCATTGTTCTGTTTCCTGTACCGTTAACAGTGAAATACAAATCCAAGTGTGTAAACGTGTACATTGGGCTTGTTATCGTGTAGTTAATTAATTTATTTAGTGCGGTTATATTTCTCTTTTCTAGGCTTTTGGGAATTTATCCTTTTTTTTAATATTTCTTACATGTGTGTGAATTTGTGAGAGTGTGTTTACAATATATGTGTAAGCATGCAATATGCGTATTTCATATAAATGGCCATTAGGTTTATTTCTGCTTCCTTTTTTTCAACAATTGTATTCGTATGTTTTTTATGAAAAAAAAAACACATAAATAAAAAATGTTCCAAGGAAAATATAATATTTCATTTCAAGCAAACCAAAGTTAATTTAAGTTGAGTAACTTTTGATTAAAGTGCGTTTTAAACTTGAAAATAATTAGGTGTTTTTATATGTATTTGAACGTAAAAAAACAAAAAAATTTTAGTAGTGAATGAAGTATTACAGTTATTTGAAAGGGGCAGTCGAATTGAAACTGCTTACCTTCTTGAAAGTGATATTTAAGGTTGATGATTATATTTTGAGGCCTCTGGATTCTTATCGAAATATAAAATATAAAAAACTCCAAAACGATGGAAAGCAAATGCGAATCGTTCGTATTTCTCCTTGAAGATCAAGTAGTTTTAAGATCGCTCTCGTACAAAGGTAAAAGAGTTCGTAAGATATAAAACTGGTTAGTCCGATGGACTAGTAGTTAGTATGATTAAGTCTGTTAGGTAGTGTGATACGGCTCCCACTGAAGGTTCTTAAATTAATGTATAAGGATTGTAATGGCAATGATATTTTTCATTAGATTAAACAAAAGATTATTTAAAGAATGTTTTGAAAAATATAACAATTTTATTTCTTCCATTTCAGGGTAAATTTACCTCCAAATCAGATGTCTGGTCTTTTGCCGTAACACTGTGGGAAATTTTAACACTTGCTCGTGAACAGCCCTATGAACATCTCAATGATGCTAAAGTTATTGAAAATATAGGACATATCTATCAAGATGATAATCAATACGTAAGTTTACCAAAAGAATAATTTAAAAAATTTATTCAAGAATTGGGTGTAAAAATTTGCTGCCGCTGTTCCCCTTTCTAATATAAAGGGTTGCTAAAATTTTAAGGGCCGATGTTGATTTTGAATAAAACACAAATTATTTAGGAAATTATTGTCATTTCTTTTTATTTTTATAATATTGGTATGGTTCAATTATGTATGGAACAAAATATCGGCCAAATGGCCGCAACACCTCCATCGATGCTCCAAATTTTCGATTACGCTGAGGCATAATTGAGGTTGTATGCCGTTTATGTGCTGAATTATCTTATCCTTTAGCTCTTGAATTTTTGCTGGCTTATCGACGTACACCTTTTCTTTCAAATAACCCCAAAGAAAGAAGTCCAACAGTGTCAAATTACATGATCTTGACGGCCAATTGACATCGCCACCACGTGAGATAAACACGGCCATTGAATTTGTCGCGCAAAAGAGCAATTGTTTCGTTATCTGTGTGGTAAGCGGTACCATCCTGTTGAAACCACTTATCATCTACATCCATATCTTCCAATTCGGGCCATAAAAAGTTCGTTATCATCTCAAGCAGTTACTGTGCATGGTGTTCGCTCCATTCACAGTAAATGCCTGACCGACCTCATTTTGGAAAAAATACGGCCCGATGATGACGCCAGTCCATAAACCGCACCAAACAGTCACTCTTTGTGGATGCACCAAACAGTCACTCTTTGTCACCAAACAGTCACTCTTTGTGGATGCATTGGTTTTTCGACAATCACTGTTGGATTATCATACGCCCAAATGCGGCAATTCTGCTTATTAACGAATCCACTGAGGTGAAAATGTGCCTCATCACTGAAGATGATTTTCTGCGCAAATTGATCATCCACTGTTGCCATTTCTTGTCACCATTCTGACTTTCCATGGTTCAAATTGAGTTAGTTTGAACTTGAGAATTGTCAAATTAAATGCAGAAAAAACTTGACGTTTAGGTGTGCTTCACATTCAACATCGGCCCTTAAAATTTAACCACCCGATACACACGGATTACCTTTGGACTAGCCCTACCCTTTAGGAAGAACAATTTAATTAATTAATTAACTAATTAATTTATTTTCTTTTTTAGCAATTTCTGCCCATACCTATGAATTGTCCACGGGAAATTTACGATCTAATGTGTGAATGTTGGCAGCGTAATGAATCAAATCGTCCTAATTTTAGAGAGATACATTTGTTTTTGCAAAGAAAAAATTTAGGATTCAAACCGACCTTAATGACTTATTGAAAAAAAGAGAAAAACAAACGAGACGAATTTAACGCTTAAAGACACTCAAAAAATATCACTAAAAGTAAACCAAAATATCAATTATGAATTGAATTTGTTTGTAAGTAAAATTGAAAAAAATAAAATTAAAACTAAACCTAAAACTATACATGAAATAGATTAAGATACTAGTTTTTACAATTTTTTAAAATTAAGCTTTTAGTAACAAATTATGTAGGCTTAAACAAAAAACTAAAAATCTGATTTAACTTGAGGAGTTTTTGAAGCAAAAAATAAAAATAAATTTTAAAATTATAAAAACAATATGAAACATAAAAAAAAAAATTTGTGCACCAATTAAAGATTTTAATTAGTTTTAAATTAAAGTTCAATTAATTTTTTAATTGATTCTAATATGCTTATATTTGTTTAAAACAAGAAAAAAATCCTAATTGAATCAATTAATTATTTAATTAAATTTTAATCTGAAGCCAATTAAAACCTTTAATTGGTGAACATATTTTTTTTATGAATTAAAGAAGAAAAACTTGGTTTTTAAGGGTTATTTTATTATAATTTATAAATAATATTAAGCCATTAATAAATGTAAAAATTATAAGCTTAAATAATTAAAAATCGCTTGTTGTTAAGTTTGTATATAAAAAAGCCTCATTTTTATTACTCAAACGAAAAAAAAGAAAAATTATCAAATCAATTATAGATGTGTTTCTTTCTAAATGTGTCATTAATTAAGTACCTCCAAAAACTATATCCTACTAATTGACCTGTCATTTCACTCAATTAAATATACACACGAACAAGCAAAGAAACAAAACAACAAAAGAAAACATATTTATATCCTTAAGCATAAACCTCATATTGAAATCCTTCAAATAAAATACAATGAACAAAAACTCATTTATTTTTTTAGGTTTTATCGGTATAAAATCATACAAATAATCATAAAATTCTAAAAGTAAATCTCTTTAACTCATACAACTTTAACACATCTAAAAACCTGCATATTCACGTTTTTGACAATAACTGTTTTTGAGATTCAAAGAATTGCAAAAAAAAAATCTGTTCTGGAGTTATTTTTTCTTATTATTTAAAAAGTAAATTATTTTTATTAATTTTTTTCTTTAGTAATAGGCCCGAAGTAATGCCACCCAAAGCATATATTTATCGAACCACTTCTAGGCTGAGGATTAAACCAATTGTATACGTTCTATGAGACCTCAAGGAAGGACACGCACAAAGTACGTGTTTCAAAGTGTACTACTTTCAATTACTCGATACTACTCAATACTTCTCAATTGGGTACTCAAAAGAACTCAATAGTTCCGTTCACATAATAGCAGCCGAAATTTAACGTCAAATATTTTTATAAATTAAGTTCTAAAAATACAGGGTGGGCCAAAAGAAACCAAGGGCTCTCCAAAAATTTGTCTTAAAAGTGCCATTGTGTCTCGGGCAGTATGGGCAGTGGCTCCGTCCTGCTGAAACCACATACCAGGTCTGTTTTCAAGAGCAGGACGTAAAAAATTTTCTATCATAAACCGATACCGCTCTCCATTTACGGTTACAGCACTTCCATCTTCATTCTCGAAGAAGTAGGGCCCAATGACATTTTCAGATGTGATCCCACACCATGCTGTACACCTGATGGGGTGCAATTGGCGTTGATGAATGGCTCTTGGATTTTCAGAACCCCAGAACCTACAGTTCTGCTTATTAACAAAGCCATTCAAATGAAAATGAGCTTCATCACTCATAATCGAATTTTCAATAATGTCTGCAATATGCTCTTTGCGTTAAAATAATTGATCTCTGGTTTAAATAATACAATTCCAAGTGTTGTCTATATAATCTGAAAGAAAAAATAAAAAAAAGTTAATAAACAAAAAAGTTATTAAACTTTTACACCCCTTGGTTTCTTTTGGCCCACCCTGTACTACCCCAAAAGAATCGATTAACTACTTTTATGTATTGAGTACTCAAAAAAAATTATCGAGTATCGAGAACCCCGGACCCACTACTCAATACTTTGCCAGCACTATTTCGAAGTCTCTTCGTGCAGTTTAATGTATCTGCAGATTTTTGCCTCGGTGTTTCCTACTTTAAATTTCAAGGCCCTTATGGCTTTGTTTAATCATTTACGTATTTACTTTATATAAAAATCACAAAGTTCGACAAACCTTCCGGTATATATGTAGATTTAAGTCACTCTTATTTAATAACTAGTTGTGTGCATCCTGACAATATTTTGTTCGCTTATGCTTTGAAAGTAATCCACACCAAATTTTTAGACTCTTACGTATTTAATTTATATATAAAGGTACCCATCCATAGATAAAATTTTAAAATTTATATAAAATTCTAAAATTCTAAAAATTATTAATAGAGTTTTGTAAAAGGTGTTTAAAATATTTTAATAACAATGTAATTCCACAAAGTAAAAAATACAAATCAAATACAAATTGTATTCAATTGGCTATTTGGCAGTAAGTATGTAATTCATATTTTGTCATTATTTTAAAACAGCGCCATCTGTTACGCAACCGTGTTTAAAATATCCCGCTTTCAATTTAGATTTTGTCATTATTTTAAAACAGCGCCATCTGTTGCGCTTTCAAAAATAAAAGATGACTTAAAATATGCAGTACCTTCGAATCGATAAAAAAAAAATCGGCTTACTTTCACTGCTGTTACTCGACTTCCGATATTTTTGCGAAAAAAAAGTATCCTACATTGGAATCAGTATACTGAGCTCCTCACAAAATTTTTTTTAAATCTATCCTGTAGTTTTTACGCGATGCGAACACAGACAGAAAGACAGACAGACCGACAGGAAATGAATTATTGTTTTATTACATGTATAGCTATAGATAGTTGTCTTAGGGATGTACACCGAGATAACGTGACAAAATGTTTTGCTTGTCTGCTCCCTGTCAATGCTTTCAGAATGACAAAAGAACTCTGCTGCGACCCAGAAATCATTTTTTTTTTTTTTTTTGCCTAGCATAAGCATTGTATGTGCCAAAGAAAGGTTCTGGTCTTATAAATCTATGTTGGGCCTCTAAATTGGCTAAACATTTCACTCGCTCACTACCAACCTTAACCTGTTGACTGGAAATCCAATATAGTGGTAAACTGTTGTGAGAACCAAGCTCAAGTAGAGAGGTCTCACTATCCATGTCTACCAGACTACCTTAGTTTAAATGAGGTTGAAGCCTTCAGCGAAGCTTGGCTGTCCGACAAGTTGAAGATGGCGTATATCTACTTCTGCCTGAACAGCCGTTGAGTATTTGCCCATGGAAATGGCCCGTTGAAAGTTTGGGCCAGTTTCACAACTTTTCAGCTTGAAGCTGTCAGTAAACAAGACCTGGACTGCTACATCGTGCCAACAAGTCTGGTTGTCCCAACGGGACCTATAGGGAATAAGGACATCAAAATTTCCTGAGCAACAATAGATACCATAAGGTCGTGTATGAAGAGCTGAAGTATGTGCAGATGTCCCTCTATGTTTTCGAATTTTGTTGTCGAAATATACATGGTCCCAAATAATAGAGACACAGATTATGCGGTAAACCTTATCTAATATTATCGTGGTCGTTTGGTCTTTTGCCACCATACTTAGGCAGAGTAAGTTAGAATTGTTGGGTAGTGTAAGACCCTATACTATTAACAAGACCCTTATGGCCTTGTGTAATTATTTTAACACAATTCATACATATAATAAAACAGTAACTCATTTCCTGTCTGTCTGTCTTTCTGTCTTTCTACTTGTCTGTCTGGCTACGTTCATATCACGTAAAAACTACTGCATCCTGATCCCAATAAATTATGCTTATAAAATATCTTATTTCTAAGAGAAAGTGGAGAAAAAAACAGCGGTTTTTTATACCGATTTAAAGGTACTGCATACTTTAAGGCACCTTTTATTTTTTATAAATTGAAGGCGGATTTTTTAAACAAAGTTACGCAACAGATGGCGCTGTTTTAAAATAATGACAAAATATTAATTACTTACTGCCAAATAGTCAATTGAATGAAATTTGTATTTGATTTGTATTTTTACTTTGTGTGATGATGATTTTTAATTTTGAATGTTAGCAGCAGCGAGGAACTGTGATCATTCGTAGAATCTTCTTTTAGTTCCTTTAAATTTTTTTTCAAACTGAGACAGTACCCCATAATTGAACCCTATAACACCATATTGGTTTGGGGATCGACTTATACATAAGAAGTTTGCAATATAAGCTGAGGTTGGACTTTATACCCATAACCCAGTTGAGTTGTACTTCTTTTAACTTCATTTGTGTTAATTTTGATTCTAAATGTTTTTTTTTCATGTAAGGCTCTGATCACGAATTGAGAATGGTGCTACAGAGGTCAGATAGATCGCAATTAAACCAAATCATTGAAACATTTGGCAAATATATATAAAAGAAATTGATATGTTTATTGATAGATTATTTTCCCTGGGTATAGTTAAATAATCGAGCACTATTCGACTCTTAATACAGCCTGATTTATTGCGAAGGGTATGTAAAATTTTTACCTCCAGGTTAAACCATGTACTTGCTGGACACATGCCTGAAATCACATTTAAACATTAATGCCATAAAACTATTTAAATAATAAAGCCAATTGGATCGATATTTAATACATTTATCACTGCTTTATTGCAAATTAAAGTTTTCCGTCTCTATAAAAAAAATATTCTTTACTTATTACCCGGTGCCTTTTTGCTACAAAAAAAATTTAGTTTCCGACTATTCATTTCTAAAATTCTATTCAAACAAAATTTAATTTTTACATAAGTTTTTACTTTTACTTTTTTATTTATGTGCATTAAAGCTTTAGTATCAAAGGTTTCGCTACAAAAAAAAATACATTAAACATAAACAACCACATTATTCTAAACTATAATTTTGCTAACATTATATAAAATGTAATTTATATGAAATGCAGCATATAACATAAATTAAATACTCAAATTTCCTTAAAGCAAAAGAAACTTGAGACAACTAATAAAAATATAAAAAAAAATTGCTTAACATTTTATTTTAATATATAAAACTAAAATAACAACAATTTTACAAAACAGCAAAAAAAATATTAAATAAATATTTTTAAATAGTTAATGGAAAAATAACATTTTTTGTATGATATTTCATAATTATATTGTTTTGCATAAAGAAAAAAAAAACAAAATAAAATAAAATAAAATAAACAGGTAATAAATAACTAAATAAAATAATAATTAAAAAACAAATAAATAAAGAACCATATAAATAGATTTTTTTTAAATTAGGTTTGCAATTTAGCTTTCGTCCCTTTTTCCTAAATTTGAGGTTGGAATGTGAAAACTGGTTGTTTACAAAATTTATAATTCAAACTATTGTCCATCTCAGGGTACTACTTTCACTTAACTATGGGAAAGTCTGTTTCTCAAATGAAAGTTATCTATAGGTACCCAATCCAATACAACCAGCCGTATTGAGGCATTCTTAAATCAGTATTTTAGACATTCCCAGTGTTTTTTTATACTTAAGTCCTTAAAGGCTCTAACACACTAGATTTTTTTTTAAATATATGAGGTATTGAATTTCCAACTTCAAAAACAAAAGTAGTGTGGCAATGCATAGTGGGGCAGAATCAAAATAATTTGGAAATAACTCAGCCATTAGTAAACGGCTAGGCCGATTGATGAATCAGCCACGTGCCATCGTTTTGGTTATCGCGTGTAACATTAGTAATTTTAGTTAATAAATCGTACATAAGTAAAGCAGCATATAAAACTCAAATCTTCACTGGAGGAACACCATTAAACTCAAGTTTTCGCTGAAGTAGCATCATTAGACTCACATTTTAACTGTAGGAGCATCATTAAACTCATTTTTTTTAACAAGCTGAATTTGGGAATCATCATTTTCTATACTAAAACATAGCTTCTGTAAAATACATGTGCAAAGTCAAATGATAAAATTTCAATTAGAACGTGTCTTATTTTGTACTGGCAAATTCTATAATGTCTATATTTTTATTTTTTTTTTTTTTTATTCTTAAAACAATTTAATGGCAGAGGCAGGTAACCAAAGAGCCAGGGTATCCCACAGATTATACATTCTAGAATCTGCAAAGCGACCTATACCTTAGTATAGGAAATGATAACTTAGTATAGGAAATGATGATTCCCAAATTCAGGTTGGTAAAAAAGAGATTTGAATGGTGCTCCTCCAGTTAAAATTTGAGTTTAATGGTACTCCTCCAAGGAAACTTGAGTTTAATGGTGCTCTTCTAGTGAAAAAAGAGCCTGGGTATTTTACAGATTATATATTCAAGAATCTGAAAAGCAACCTATAAATTAGTATAGGAAGTGATAATTCCTGAATTCAGCTTTTTAAAAAAAATTGAGTTTAATGGTGCTCCTCTAAGGAAACTTCTCTTCCAGCGAAAATTTGATTTTCACTAAAATTATTATTGTACATACGATAACCAAAGCGATAGCACGTGGCTGATTCATGCAAACACCAAAAACTATATCGTGGTATAGCTATTCGAGGACGCGAATCAGCCAATGCGAGAGAGAGAGGGAGAGAGACGCAAACCACTTGAAGGCCGAGAAACAAGGATGGCCTGATTGACCTTAAGAAACAATCACATGTTGTTTATCACCCAGAGCTACTTTACGACTAACAGCTGTCTTTATAACAATAAAAAGTATTGGCGGAAAGCTATGCCATATGAAAACAGTCAACGGAGGCTGACGATTTATTAGCGGTAACATTAGCCGGCTGAAGGTAATATTTCACAAGAGCAATATTGATCACGTTTTTGTGTTCATGAATATTGTGCTGAGTAATATAGAAGCTATTTATACCAAAAAAAAGAACACCCTTTTCTTTTCAACTGTTCAGTTCTACAGAAACTGAAAATTAGATATTTAGACAAGCACTTCTTTCATAAATCCATCTGCCTGGCAGATGCACAACTGACTAGTTTAATAAAGGTGGAAAATTAATGGGATTTTTAAGGACTAGGGAATCTCCTAATGATTTATTAAGAAACCCTTAGGCATCTTAGTAGAACAATGGTCCAAAACCCCTTAGTAAACTCACCATATAAGAATACTAAACCTAATTCTGTGTTATAAAATTTTTATTTTACAGACCGCAACGCAACTAGAACACAAACTTTAGGGATTTCTCTTGCCTTTTATACAACAAAAACATTGGAATGCTTCTGTAAAGAAAAACTTCACAATTAAGACGGTCACTATAAAAGTGAAGAAAGAGAAAATCTTCCTAAATGGCAAGCAGGGCAGGGAGTTTTAAACGCATTTAAATATACATACGAGGGCAATTTATTAATGCCCCAACTTTTTGGAAAAAAAAGATGATCTTTTCTTTAGTCCCTGATTATTTAGTCTAGCGCCTTTATAGTTTTTTTTTTGTATTCCTTCTCAAGGCCCTAAAATAAAAGTTTGTTTCAATAACAACCTTCTTCTTTTAAGCGAAATTGTTAACCACCCAATCATTTCTTCAAATTAAGATTTTTAAATCTGGAAAGTATGAAGTGGATGAAGCTTTGCCATGCTGATTATACACATGTGTATTTCATTCAAAATGTGATGTATCCGCTCGGTTCAGATGCCTACACCCTCAGCTACCAGATCGACTAATAATATTTCATGGATCATCATCGATCATCATATTTTTGGCGTGAATAAAAGTCGTTGGGGCAAACGTTCACGTCGGGCGATCTTAACCTTTGGTGTGATTTGTGCTGGTATGACCACGGACCTCTATAGTATTCACTTTTTCCATTTTCTTTAATTGTTAAGCTTTCAGTGGCTGTCCAAAATAAATTAATCGACGCAGTCTGCTTAAAATTCGACACCAGTATAGTAATTGATAACAGTTAACGGTAGCAGTGTGGCATGGAGAGTTATTGCGCTTGAAATACAAAAAGACATGCGCTTAACAAATTATCTTTGAACTAAAACAGTCTTAGGATTATGACACAAATGGCAGAAATAATCAGTCCCCAAAAATGTGAACACTGTTTCATCACACAGAATTGGCCGGAAAAAATATAAATAGATCTATACATTCTATACAATCTAAATCGATGAAAACATCATACAGCTATAGAAAAAAAAATTAGTGCTGTAGCTCAAGTGGTTAGCACGTTGACTACCAAAGCATGCTCACGAGTTCAATACTCAGCCGTGGTAACATTTTTCTGATATGTATTATTTCTCTTTATAATAATGCATATCACAGCGCCCTCCTTCGCCGGCATTACCACATAGCACTAAATCGCCGGCGAAGTAAAATACGCCTACTTCACCAAAGACGCTGCAACAGTGTTCTAAAAATAATCGTAACGTGTAATTGAAGTGTTGCCATAATTGAAGCTTATACTACTACTATAACACTAACCATCTGAACAGAATTGCTTGGAATGTAGGGAAGAATGCAAGGAAGAAAGGTTCCCATTTCACTCGATAACCAGTCGGTTAAAAAAAAACATAAGGCAGGTGAAGATGTACTCCAAACTAGTGTTAGAATATGTTTGAAAACTTAACAGTTGTGGCTCAGTCAATGAAGTAACATAAATGTGGGTTAAGGGACACGAAAGGGTTGAGGGAGGCCACTACGTAGGAGTAGGCTCGAATGGTGCTAAAGAAGCCCATTGGCAGGAAGGCCAGTAGGTTGCTCAGATATCATAGAAGTACCTTACGCTGGATAACCGCGTTGGTGACATAGGTTATGGAAAATTTAAGTATCATCTAGCCAAGATGAAAATCGAAGAAGACGATAATGGCAGACTGTGACGGCAGTGCATATTGTGTGCTGGCTAGCATAAGACTCAGGATCACTGGTAGAAGCTTGTTAAATATGGATGCCATGGGGGACCTGAGCCTTAAACAAATGTTAGCAATTACTAGAGACAAATGTTAGCAATTACTAGAGATGAGAAAGAAGGCCGACAGTTACCAGTCAACAGTCTGAAATCACTAAAGTCAAGATTAAAGACTGGTTGTAGCACGTGACTCCATGAAAGTAGGTTGCCGTTAAATTACATTTTGGTTGCCTGTAATCGTAGAGGACGGAGGGAAGGGGGTCGCAAAGGGACCCATTATGGAAGTGGTCTGCTTCGTTATTCCCCCTACATTAATAATAAAAAAGGCTTTAAAAATTAAAGCACCATTCCATGTCAAGGTTCGATTTGAACTATTTTGCTACTAGTGGAACCAAAAATCAACTCAGGTGCAGTAGCAATCGACACAGCTTAAACATTTTAAGGAAAAACGGCGAAAACTAAATTGAACACCTAATACAAAAAAAAGCACTATAACAACTGATATTTACATATTAAGGTCAGTTTCCAACAAACACAGGCACACACTCACTTCACACATTTCAATTGTCAAATACAAAAAATTTTAAATAATAAATAAAAGCAAAACATTTACTTTCATTTATTTATATTTATTAATTTGTATTTATTGTTTTACAAAACAATAATGAAGGTTTTGATGATGATTATGATGAATATGAAAATGAAAATGATCAAATGTATAGTTTCACTTACAACGAATAATTAATTAATTTATTTATTATTTTTAATAAAACATTTTTTGTTCAGTTGCTAATTCAACATTTGCTTTAATATGTTATTTATTGCATAATTGGCTAAAAAGGTTTTTTTTTCTTATTTCTTATTGTAATATAAACCAAAGTACATCATATTATTAATTAAAATTAATCATTAGTTAAACAAAAAGACAGTTGAAGTTAAATGTTTATGTAAAAGAACAGTGGATTTGCAAATAATTTAAAGGATAAATTATTAAATGTGCAGAATTTGGCTTTACCCCAACCCAAAACCCATACCACATCTGGGTGGATTTTCGATTTTCAACCGCTGGTAACTTTATTAATTCTTAGGGTTCCGTACTCAAAGGGTAAAAACGAAACCCTATTGTTTTCGCTACAATGTCTGTCCGTCTGTCAGCGCCATTTATCTCTGGAACCGTAATAGGTAGACTCTTGAAATTTTTACAGATGATGTATAGCTGTTGCCGCTATAGCAACAAATACTAAAACTTATAGGGTGTTCCGATAGAGAGCTGTTATTCACGAATATGTGTTTATTTCTTGAACTGTAGGAGGCATAGACTAAAGATTTACAAACAGTAGTTAAAACTTAGTTCGCTATATAAACAAGTATAAAAAAATAAACCTAAAAATTAAAGGGTGTTCCGATAGTGGTGTGATTTGCATGTATAAGGCCTAAGTTTTGAACCATAATAGGTAGACGCTTGAAATTTTTACAGAAGGTGTATAACTTTGGCCGCTATAGTAGCAAATTCTAAAACTTATAGGGTGTTCTGATAGAGAGGTGTTATTCACGATAATGAGTTTATTTCTTGAACTGTAGGAGGAATACACTAAAAATATGCAAGCAGTAATTAAAACTTAGTTCGCTATATAAACAAGTATAAAAAATAAACCTAAAAATTAAAGGGTGTTCCGATAGTGATGGGATTTACATGTATAAGGTCTAAATTTTGAACCATAATAGGTAGACGCTTGAAATTTTCACAGAAGGTGTATAACTGTGGCCGCTATAGCAACAAATATTAAACCTTATAGGCTGTTCCGATAGAAAGGTGTTATTCACGAATATGTATTTATTTCTTGAACTGTAAAAGGCATACACTAAAAATTTACAAACAGTAATTAAAACTTAGTTCGCTTTATAAACAAGTCTTAACAACAATAAATCTAAATATTAAAAGGTGTTCCGATAGTGGTGTGATTTACATGTATAAAGCCTAATTTATTAACCATAATAGATAGACTCTTGAAATTTTCGCAAATTGTGTATTACTATGGTCCCTATAAAAACAGTAAAAATTAAAGGGTTTTCCGAAAGTGATGTGATTTGCATGTATAACGCCTTATTTTTTGAACCGTAATAGGTAGACTCTTATAATTTGCACAGAAGATGCCATGTGTTGTCCACGGCCGCTAGGACGATTACTAAAAATTAAAGGGTGTTCTGACAATGACATGTTTTTCACGTATAGTGACTTATTTTTTAATTTTTTTTAATCGTAAAAGATAGACTCTTGATATATTCATAGAAAGAGAAATGCCATGGCCGCTATAAAATATAACAAAATTAAAAGGTGTTCCGACAGAGAGATGACTTGAAATGTTTACAGTAGATGTTGTTCTTCGGCCGCTACAACATTTACTAATGACTAAAGGATGGTCCATCAGTGCCTGATAGTTTTATAGAAAGTGTATTATTATTATTATTATTATTATTATTATTATTATTATTATTATTATTATTATTATTATTATTATTATTATTATTATTATTATTATTATTATTAGTATTAGTATTACCATGGCCGCTATGACAACAAACATACTAAAATTTAAAGGGTGTTTTAATAGTGATGAAATTTTCGTGAATATGACTTTAACTTTAAAATTAATGAAAAAATTAACAACTTAAATTTTTAAAATTGTACTAAACATAGTACGGAACCCTACATGTGTGAGTCTAACTCGCACTTGAGTGATTTATTTTAGATATTCTTGAAATGTAAAAATCATAGGCCATGCCCGGGCAAAAATTTATTTTACAATCAAAATATTTAAATTTCCTGAAATTAGATCCATAAATCAGATGACAAGCTCAACAGTCTTCGCTTAATTGCGAAGAACACTGCCGAATGGCAATCGAATTTGTATTTTATATTTATAAACTGTGTGCGTCCTAAAAAATATTTTGTTCGATTTAGCTTTAAAAGTAATCCACACAAAATTTTAAGACTCTTACGTATTTACTTTATGTAAATATACCCATCCCTGGATAAAATTCTAAAATTCTAAAATTTATATTAAATTCTAAAAATTATTGTAAAGCTCTGTAAAAGGTGTTAAAAATATTTTCATAATAATGTAATTCAATAAGGTAAAAATACAAATCAAATACAAATTTGATTCAATTGGCTATTTGGCAGTAAGTAATTAATATTTTGTCATTATTTTAAAACAGCGCTATCTGTTGCGTAACCGTGTTTAAAATATCCCACTTTCAAAAATAAAAGATGCCTTAAAGTATGCAGTACCTTTAAATCGGTAAAAAAATCGGTGTACTTTCACTGCTTGTTCATCAATAAGATATTTTTACAGAAAAAAGGTATTCTATATTGGAATCAGGCTACTAAGGTACCTCTTCCCAAAATTTTGTTAAAATCTATCCAGCAGCTTTTACGTGATGCGAACACAGACAGACAGGGAAGAATTAAGTTACTGTCTTATTATATGTACAGATTCTCAATGTGCATTTGACTCACTCCATCATTCAGATATGGAGGGAACTTGCTCAGTGTTCCAGTGGTCAAGTTAGCGAAAACAGATATAAGACAAGTATGTGTTCTGTTCTATTCAATATCGTGTTTAATGTTATTATGAGACAATCTATAAATCCTATGCATAGGACAACAACAGACATGGCTGGAAGACTTACAAACCTTAACTATGCTCATGACATTTGTTTATTGTCACACAATCAGCAAGTTAGGCAACAAATGTTAAATAGCATCACAGCTAACGCGATGAATGCAGGACTGATTGAAAATACCTCGAAAACTAAATCAATGCGTTTCAATGTAATGAACAGCTATAGCTGGGGAAACAACCTCTTGCTACTTGGGCAGCGTTATTGCTACTTCCAGTGGCTGTAGCGAAGATATTCAACTCCGACTGACTAAGGCTAAGCAATCGTTTGAAATCTTTAATAAGTTCTGGAGAGCAGCTAACATTGCAGTATGGAGCCTCTGTGGGCTAGCAGTTAGTGCGCTAGTCTATCAGTCCGGGGTTATAGGTTCGATTCCTTCCAAAGACTCTAAAATTTTTTCACTACAAGTTGGCAGGAAGACCAAGAAGGAGTTTATATATAATCTGGGTAACTACAAATGGTTAACTGCGTGAGTACAATTCATGGACTGTCAAGTATTATCTGGCCAAGTTAAAAATCGAGGTAAGACGATACTTGCGGTTTGTGCCTGGAAATAGGCTAACATAAAAAAGTCTTTGGACAACGGGCAGACACATATTAAAATAGAGATGCTGTGAAGACAGCGTTAAGCAAATGTTAGCAATTACTCTGTGATGAGGAAGAATGTCGACATGTATCAGTCGCCAGTCTGAAATCACTACAGTCGAGAGCAAATTAATTTCTGCTTATCGATTGGTAATGGATTGAAGACATCCCTTATCGCCCTTAAGTCCGCGTAATTGACTCTAACTTCGCGCAATAACATTTTCATTATTGTAAGTTCAACCATGGCAGCCAAATTCAATATGTATTTGCCTTAAAACATCAGTACCACACCAGCCAGTACTGAACATTCAGACCAGCACAGCTGTTCTAGTCTCTTCGAGGTACAGCTTACAAGCATCATCATTTTTGATTTTTATTTTGATTAGATTTTAAATAAAATTTCCATTTCGCCAGCATATCAATCCAGCTTAGGATACTCCGATTTTAACCAAAAATCTTTTTTGCTTTCTATTCAAAAGACCTCTTGATAACCATTCGAGCTTGCCCGTAGGCGGCTATCCCTTGTTATCCTCTCAGGTCTATAGGGTACAATCGCTATTAGAATTTTGGTTATTTGTTTTGGTTATATGTTAATAAGTTAATTTTCAATACGAAAAACTAAATCCAGAAGAAAAAAATTAACACGAAAATGGTCCGGTGTGACCGGTACTTACACAGCAAAAATTGTTTGTCTCTATTAAATATTTCATTACCTCTAGATTAAAATTTAATTAAATATTTAAAAGATTTTTAATTTCAATACGGAAAGCAAAATTTAGAGAAAAAAACTTGACACAAAAATGGCGGTGAGACCGGTTCAAATGCAGCAAAAATTGTTTGCCTCCATTAAATGTTTCATTACTCTCAGATTATAATGTTTAATTTAATGCTTAATTGTTGTAACAAAAATTTATTTAATTGGAATATTTTTTGAGGGCTTTTAATGAAATATATAATTAAATTAATTAAAATATTAATTAAATATTATATCGAATTCTAACAAAAGCTTTAACTGGTGAAAAAATTGCTATAAATAATAAGAACCTGTTTAAGTTCTAACACTTTATATGAAAAGGACATTGAAATACACAGAGTACTGCGAAAATCTTTTAAAGTAACAAATTTAATAATATCCGTAATTAAAGATGAAGAAAGAATTATATTTATTAAATCGCTGATGGAGGTCCCACTGTCCTTCATATATTTAAAACCTACTAAAATCATAGAATTAAATATATTTCACAATAAATTGAAATTCGAGCTCTATTTTTCTATACAGAGAAGATTTTAGCATTTAAAAACTTTCCCTTCAATTTAAAAAAACCCCTCTTATTTTTTAAGCAGTTGATTTATTTATTTCTAGTGTCATTTTTTAAATCAATATTTATACGTTATAATTATTTGATTTTGTTATAAATTATTAAATAACTTTAGTATTTAAAATACATTTGTATGAATGTTTGCAACAAAAAAACATTTGTGTATTTAACACACTCAGCAATTCAGATGAAATTATTTTGAAATAAATTATCATACACACACACGTTTAAAACATGAGTTAATAAAAACAAAATGGTGTATTAATTGTTAAGCACAATCTTAATATAAAAAAATATTAATACCAAAAACAAAAAACATTAAAATTACTTAAAACTGAAACTAATAAAAAGTAAAAAGAGATTAAATAAAAATATTGAAGTTTTATTTAAAACTAGCGACCCGTAGTGCGCTTCGCTTAGACCGCCAGCTACCGCCAGCTAGTGCTACTTGCAGGAGTAACAAATTTACATATATATAAGCTCCATCACTCGGTGTAAACTGGAAGATGTTATCAGCTTCATCAGGGGAAATCAGGTGGCTATGTAATAGGCCGCAAATATTTTCCTTATTTAGTTTAGCCATCTGAAGGCAATCACAATGGATTCCCAGGGTCTCCGAATGGGGGTGTCATTTCATGTTCACAACCCTTCTTAACATATCCTATCCAAACCGCAAATAATTTCTCCCTTCAACGCAACAATGTATCATCAGTTGCATCAATTGGCTTTCGTTTTAAGTCTTTTATAAAAATGTTTTCACCAAACATCAACTTCTTTTTTCCAAAATATATATTAATTTTTATTACTACTAGTAAAGGCTGTTGTTTTGATGATAATTCAAGACAGAAATAGTGTTGGAATAAAATTTTTTTTTTTTTCGCAATTTTTTTTATTTGTATCTTCAATATAATTGAACTATCAATAATTACTCATATCTTAAGTCTAAAAATAAAAATATACATGTTAAGTCCAACCAGTGCTGTACAAAAAAATGTATGTTTCAGGGTTACTGTAATTTGCGGGTTATCCCTCTGATGTACGGATGAGAGAAGCAGTGTCCCTCCTTCTTAGTCGAATGTAACCAGGTTCAGTTAGTATGTTACGGGCCAGTGGATTCGGATGAGTTTCAAGCTTCTTTAAATACCTTATGGCAAGTTTCGCTATTTCTGCTTTAACTGATGGCACGTTTAGATCTTTATGGATGTTCGAATTTTTTATATACCAAGGAGCAGATATAATAATACGTAGAATCTTATTTTGGCGCCTTTGAATTTTTTCTACGTTGGTAGCTGAGGCAGTGCCCCATAATTGAATGCCAGAACACCATATTGGTTTTAGAATTGACTTGTATAATAAAAATTTGCAGTCTAAAGCTAGAGTAGAATATCTGCCAATTAGCCAGTTTAGTTGGACTGCTTTCAACTTCATTTGTGTTAACTTTGTTTCTATGTGCCGTTTCCATGTAAAGCGCCGGTCAAGATGTATGCCGAGATATGTGACGTCTGAAAGCTGGGGTATCGTTTGGTTATTTATCCGAATAGGGGGGCAAGATTCTCTACGCAGTGTGAAAGTTATGGGAGTACATTTTTGTGCATTCACTTTTATTCTCCATTTCTTCAACCATTTTTCTAAATTGGATATGTGGTCTTGTAAATATCGTGATGCTACTTCGGGTCTTTCGTGAATGCTCAAAAAAGCTGTGTCGTCAGCAAATGTCGATGTGTGAACTCGGTTACTAGTTGGCATGTCTGAAGTATACAATAAGTATAAAAAGGGCCCCAATATACTACCTTGGGGAACTCCTGCTTCGATTGGCTGGGGTAAGCTCAAAAAATCTCCTTCTTTCACAATAAATTTTCGTTCGGTTAAATAACTATCTAGCAGCTTATATAGATTTCCGGGCAAATTCAGTTTTAGTTTATATATTAGGCCTTCATGCCATACCTTATCGAATGCTTGAGAAACGTCGATAAAAAGCGCAGAGCGTACTATGTTTTTTCCTGAAGCCGAATTGATGGTTTGGAATACATCCTTTGTCGCTTAGAATAGGGTTAAGCTTAGTTATTAACATCCTCTCAAACAGCTTTGACATATTTGATTGATATTTGACACTGCTTATATATTTTTGTGTGGTCTTTTCCTGGTTTAGGAATCATGGTAACCAAGGATACCTTCCACTCTGTGGGGAAGTACTCAAGACGTAAAATGGCATTAAAACTAAAAAGAACGATTCTGCGAGCTATACGGGGCAATTCAAATAACATCTTGTTACTGGTTTTATCAACGCCAGGGGCTTTTTTGGTGTTTAAATCCGTTATTGCCTTTTCAAAATTTTTAATTTTTATTTTTAATCTGTTATGTGTGGAAAGTCATATCTTTTGAATATGATTTCTTGCATAAGTCCGCCGCGACTACGAGTTACATGGTCCATTCAATTTTTGACTACTTTTTTTAATTGAATATTGGCTTGCAACGCTTCAAGAGTTGTTGCTTTGTCGGCATTAACCAATGTCTTAACATAGCCCCATAAAAAGTAATTCAGAGGCGTTAAATCGAACCAATTTTTGTGGAACAAGATTAACTTGAGTACCTGCCTACTCGGCCTAACCTCAGGGTGGTCTTACCACCGAGTGAAACTTAGGCGTAGACTAGCGCCCCCATTGTGTAGTATAACAACACTTTACGATTGCCACCAATCGCTTTTTGTGTGTGATACAGTCACAATGAGTAGCAATTTATATAATATGGCAAGCCTTTCCAAGGCAAGCCTAGATCCACATTATAACCTCTTGCTTAGGGGTTTGGAGACCATCCAAACTCCGTCTGCTGAGAGTGCAACAGCACACTTGATCGACCTTGCACCTTACCTACTTAATCGATCTTAAACCACAACCACCACGTGTACCCCCGAAGGGGACCTCACCAATAACCGGTCACAGAGAGGATAGGCTCTCTGTGGGGCCACCGATTCCCGTGGTACCAGCCCTTTGGGCACTGGTTGGGCCTCGAAGAGAACCCGTGATTTTACTCACAGACCTTTTCTTCCAGATTTAGGCTCTAGGAACCCTAGCGTCTGGTGCCCCTATTTTCCCCGAGTGAACCGCGTCAAAGCCTTTGCTATATTCCTGCAGTGACAATTGGAACCCCCGGGGTTAATCGAACCAACCAATGGGCTAGCGAACGGGAACACTTCTGAAAATAAAGTTGTCACCAAATTGATTTTGCAATAAGCGGGCGGTATGTCAAGTTTCACCGTCATGCATTATGTTCAGAAATATTCAGTCTAAACCAATTCCTGTTCCATCAGGGGTTCCTCAAGGTAGTCATTTGGGTCCACTATTATTCCTAATGTTTATCAATGATCTTCCAACATGCATCCATTATTCCATAATATTAATGTATACCGAAGATGTTGGGCTTTTCCTTAGCTTAAATGATTTAAATCAATGTGCCTTTCTTCAAATGGATCTGAATAATTTTAATAAATGGAGCATCCTTAACTTAATGGACTTAAATTTGAAAAAATGTAAATACATGCTGTTTACCAGAGGAAGTCCAGTACTCTGTAGATATAAAATTAATGAATATTCCCTTGAAGAAGTGGGTGAATTTCTAGATCTTGGTGTATTGCTTGACAGTAAAATAAATTTTAACTCACACATTGGGCAAACTGTAAATAATGCAAAAGGCGTACTTGGTTTCATTAAACGTTAGGGAAAAAAGTTTGACGATCCATATAACACAAGGCAGTTATACTCATCACTTGTAAGACCGATTTTAGAATATGCTTCCGTAGTTTGGGATCCACAATATGATGTACATATTAAAAAAAAAGAATCTGTTCAGAAACAATTCCTTTTATTTTTCCTACGTAACCTCCCATGGAATCCTAGTGTTAATCTTCCATCATATGAAAGTCGCTTAGAACTCATCAATCTTCCCACTCTAAAAAATAGACGAATATATATGAACATCTCCTTGATTATGAATTTAATAAACGGAAATATTGATTCTCAGTTCCTGCTCCAGAGATAAGAATTTATTGATCCAAATCGTCCCTCAAGATGTTATATTCCTCTTAAACTTCAATACTTTCGTACTAATTACGCCAACTTTGATTCGTTCCGAAGAAAGTGTGCTGAATATAATAATATATATATTGATTTTCAATAAATAAATATAAATATGTTGGAACCAAATATCGTTGATGTTTAGCTGATTAATTTTTAAAAACAAAAATTAAGTCAGTGTAGCTCAATAGTGCTCACCATTCACCGTAATGGCAGCACCTTGTCATTTCGCTACCGCAGCAATATTCTCTTCCGTACGCTATTTCTTTGTCTTGTTGATGGTTTTGAATCGAGAAGAGTAAAATTATTGAAAAAACGATAAACAAATGCACGAATTGCTTTCTTACTAGGCCGTAAAATAAAGGAAGGGCTTTATGAACTTCGCAAAAATTTTGTTTTTTCAAATAAATTTTCTACGATTTGAAAGCGTTGTTCTAGCGTTACAGGATTTTAGAAGAGCCTCTAAACCTTGCTGAACAGAAATGTCAACACAGTTTAATATTCTCAGCTGTCAAATCATTGTTATCAAAATCGATAGTTCTCATGCTTTCAAAAAAAACCCCCCCATTATATACCCTCCTTCGTAGGTATTACTCTATACACTACGTCGTCGGTGAAGTAAAATATTAACAATATTGCCACCAGAGACTCGGCAGATCTCTCGTAAAAATAAAAACATGACGTACAATTGCAGAGTAACCAAAAAATGAAATTTTTCTCTATTCCTAAACTTAACCACCTGTGTTTCTACACTATCCCTTTCCCAAAGAAAGTAACACATATTTGGTAGGCATAATTGCCTGAGTTTTACTTTTCTTAAAAAAAAGCAGCGTACAGACGAATTGATAACCTTCTCCTTTCAGAAGTCGGCTAAGAAGGATTTTTAATGAACAGTGTATTTTTTTTGGGTAATAATTTTAAATCATTTATTTTAGTTAAAAAATGCTATGTGAAAGATGTTCAGCAGCAAATGTTCCTTTCATCCATTATCTTCTTCAGTTACTTAGATATTCGTATTACTTCCTTATTTATAACCTAATTATATGTTAAATCCATTGCCTTTTTTTCGTCCTTAACCTCCCCATTTTTTCGGTATTATTTACCATAATATAATATAAAATAACAACAAAAAAACTTCATTATAAAAACCACTTCATTTAAATTAAATAAAGAAAATTAAAGGATTTAGAAAAAAATATGAGCAAGAAAATAGGAAATAAAAGGAAGACAAAAAAAGTGGATACTATTTAAAAATACGTGGAAAAGGTAACATGAAACCACAAAAATTTTAAGCAAATTTAGTTTAACAACTGACTGGAATGGCAAATGTGCTCATGATGATGCTCCTGCTGCTGCTACTGCTTTTCGTTTCTTGTGTGTTTCTATTCCCCCATGATTGGCAGTGAGCAGTCGTCAGATAGCCAAGCAGCCAAAAGCAACAACACAACACGTACGAGTCATATAATGTTAAAATTATTTACAAACTAAGAGACAATGATGCGTCACAGCTGTGCTTGATTAATTTTTCTAATGCCATCACGGTGAGCTACAAGGTAAGTATCTTTTTATTAGACATCAACTAATAGAAAACACATACACAAACACAACCCCTCATACTTAACGGAATATGCTCAGGATTCTGGCAAAATAAATAAGTAAATTTTTCTTAATAGCTATACGCGTAATGTCACTATAGAACAAATATTACCACCACAAACAGAGCAACAAGGAGAACACAAAATAATTTGAGGTTCCTTTATAACACGAAATGCAATTGTAAAAAATAACAAACAATTATATCAAGATCCTTATAATCTTTCACAGAGAAAAAAAAAACAACTACATTTGGAATAATTTCATTGGGTGGGGAATTTCAATTATATTTTTGGGGAAAGTGCCATGAAACAAATGAGCTCAATAAAAACCTTAAATGAATGTTTACGACCATAATAGAAATGTAAAGGTAATTTTAAAATAATAATCAGACCATCATTTAAATATGTCCTGTAGATTGATACCGCAAAATTTTCCCGTTTTGCTCATCATGACATGCATTGATAAATAATATTAATTATTCCAAAATTTTTTTTCTATAGGAATCAGTCAGTAGTATGACTTGCTTTGTGCAACCTGACACGGCTTCGTAAACGAAATAATACATTCATTGGAATTTTCAAATATACATATATGTACATATGTACTAGCTGTGTGTTCGGGACACGTTGTGAGCTTCCTGACAATATTTTCTTCGATTTTGTTTTGAAAAAAATCCACACCAAATTTTAAGACTTAGCTTTGTATAAAGCTACCCATCCCTGAATCTAAAATTTATATAAAATTCTAAAAAACTCTAATAATTATTGTAAAGCTCTGTAAAAGGTGTTTAAAATATTTTAATAACAATAACTGGCAGTAAGTAATTCATAGTTTGTCATTATTTATAAACAGCGCCATCTGTTATTATTAATGCAGGGGTAATATCGAAGCAGAACAATTCCATAACTGGTCCCTCCTCGACCCCCTTTCATTCTCTATGATTACAGGCAACCGAAATGTAATTTACGGCAACCTACTTTAATTGAGTCACGTGCTAAAACCAGCCTTTAATCTTGACTTAAGTGATTTCAGACTGTCGGCCTTCTTTCTCATCACGCAGTCTCTAGTAATTGCTAGCATTTGTTCAAGGCTCAGGTCCTCCATGGCATCCACGTTTAACAGGCTTCTACCAGTGGTCCTGAGTCTTATGCTAGCCAGTGCTGGACATTCACACACAATGTGCGCTGCTCTCAGCCTTTTTCCTTTTCCCGTCTCCTCTTCTGCCCCTGCCATTCACTTTTAGGCATGAACTGTAGACTCCGACTCGACGTATAAGGAAGGTTTTGAGGTGCCTGCTTTCGAAAAGGATTTACCTAAGCCCACAGGGTCAGGTGCGTCTAATTCATCAACATTTACCTCCACAGCCGCAGGAGTATCTTCATAGACTGAACAGTCCACCTCTTGAGAGGTTTCTTTGTCATTCTCTTTTGATATCCTCCCTTGGAAATATCCCGGTTCAACGCCATAGGAGAACCTTTAAAGATTAACCTGTTTATCCCTTGCGAGGCGTTCCTGTCCATCCCTTAGCCGCAGGAGTATCTTCATAGATTGACCAGTCCACCTCTTGAGAGGTTTCTTTGTCATTTTCTTTTGATATCCTCCCTTGGCAATATCCCGGTTCAACGCCATAGGAGAACCTTTAGAGATTAACCTGTTTATCCCTTGTGAGACGTTCCTGTCCATCCCTTAGCTGCAGGAGTATCTTCATAGATTGACCAGTCCACCTCTTGAGAGGTTTCCTTGTCATTCTCTTTTGATATCCTCCCTTGGCAATATCCCGGTTCAACGCCATAGGAAAACCTGTAGAGATAAACCTGTTTATCCCTTGCGAGGCATTCCTGTCCATCCCTTAGCCGCAGGAGAATCTTCATAGATTGACCAGTCCACCGCTTGAGAGGTTTCATTGTCATTTTCTTTTGATATCCTCCCTTGACAATATTTCGGTTCAACGCCATAAGAGAACCTTTAGAGATTAACCTGTTTACCCCTTGCATTTCGTTCCTGTTCCCTTATGAATTCTTCCCTATACCATTATTGGAGAAAACGATGCCCACCCACACAGAGCTCCTTATGCGCGGGTAAGTCTACATTGAAACTAGAGGTCGACCGCTATCCAGAGTTCGCATACTAAAGGCCAAGCACCCTCTTGACCACGCATCCCTGGCGTATAAAAGTCTACCGTGGATTACGGGAGCTGTTAACGACAAGTTCATTAAGGTTCTCGGCACAGCTACCAACCACCTTAACCTTACAAGTGAGAGCGCCATCTGTTGCGCAACCGTGTTTTAAATATCCCACATTCAATTTATTTTGTGATTATTTTAAAGCAGCACCATCTATTGCGCAACCATGTTTAAAATTAAAAGATACCCTAAAGTATGCAGTACCTTTAAATCACTTTTTCTCCACTTTCTCTTGGAAAGAAGATATTTTTGCGGAAAAAAGTATCCTATATTGGAATCAGGATACTAAGGTATTTTCTCACAAAAGTTTGTTAAAATCCACCCAGTAGTTTTTACGTGATGCGAACGTCAATGAAAAGCAGACAGACTATTTTATTATATGTATAGATTACCTTTGTGTGACACAACAAAGAATGACAGCCAGACAGACAGACAGGAATATATATATATATATATATATATATATATATATATATATATATATATATATATATATATATATATATATATATATATATATATATATATATATATATATATATAGGCATGTAAATCCCGAAATCTCGAATACTTAAACACGCATCCAAACAAAATTATTTCCCGACTCCCAAGATTTTTAGGGACAAATACCTTGATATTCTCTTTTTACTTCACCATACGTAGTATAGGAAAAGTAAAGTAATCGTAAAAAAATCAATGACGGCATTTCAACGGATCTTTACGTTTTGTGGTCTCCTAATTCACGATGATGTCTTTGGCTGGGAGTTTATGTCATTATTTTTGTGAACGCTCTACATATCAAAATGAGATTCATTATGTGCCTATGGTATATGGAGATGAAGAGCTTTATAGTTTTTGGTAATAATTGTGAAGAGGGAGGGGTAGTTTACTTGACACCGCAAATTCTCTATACCGCCATCAGGTCATACCGTTTGATATATCAAAATGAAAACCAATATGTGCCTTTGGTATGTGGAGATGAATAGTTGTATATTTTTTTAACATACCCGGGATTCCCCCCTTCCCGGGTATGTTCAGAGGGGGAGTTTACTTGACAGCCCAAACCGAAAATAATTATTTATTTGAACTTTTGTTTTTAATGTAATATTTCCATAAATCTATCTGTTTCCATGAAGTATGGTAAAGTTGAGTGTATTCCACTCCAGATTTTGTTTAAGACAACACTATTTGCAAGTTGGCTTGTTTATAATTTTTTCCCCCTTGTAATTTCTACAATATACAACTGCGAACCCATAAAAAATATATTTTTATTTCTCCGACCAGCACTATTTTTAAGAGAAGTAGCACTCAGACAATTATGCCCACTATTGGGATGGGGATTAAGTAGAAATAAGACAGGTAGTGAAATAAACGAAGAAATCTCCACTTTTGGCTACTCCAGCAAGGCAACAAGGCGAATTCATACCAGGTATAAGCAGTACGGCTAGCAGATATAAAACAATGTAATTTTGACAAAACATTAGCAAAAAAAAAAGGAGAGCAAAAACAGTAAGCTGGGCTAACGCCTCCACTGGTATGAATTCGCCTTGGCCGATAATTTAGTGCTATAGAGAATACTTACGAAGGATGACGCTTAGTTATGTACTAATAAGAATAGAAAAACTACTAAATACCAAAAAAAAAATGATGATGATTGGCGCAGACGACTCAAACCAACATGTATGCTTAGTAGTCGTCTTGCTAACTAACTACAGCCACAAAAGCCATAGGAGAAAATGCATTGTGTCGGAACAAAGAAATTTGGTTGTGTGAAGCAGAACAAAGAGAGAAGTGTAGTAGTGAACATTCGATTTGAATTTTCCCACATTCAAAGTGACAGGAAATTCCTCCGCAGGAAAAAGATTTAATATACAAACTGTTCGGCTAAAAACGAATTCCCTCTGTAATGGACAATGCGATTCTCTGGTCAATCGACCACAAATGGTTGAGCTCTTAATAAAAAGCGTGTTGTACGCAGAAACATTCGAGTATCGGGAAGGAGTTCCATAATCTCATTAGAGCACATTCCAGTGTTGAAATGATAAAACAGCACAACAACTCCCACATTTCATCGTTGTTCAAGAGCGTTAATAGTGTTGGATACCCTACATTAACCTCATCAACAGACATTGGACCACTGGCCGCATATAGGTGGTATAAATTATATACTAAGGATATCAGGTGCCATATTCTGTAATTCTCGTAGCTAAAGCTATCGCTAAAATTCTAAAAATTCATAATAAAAATTACGTTTCTTCTAACATATTTTGACACTTTTAGTTTTAAATGCTCATTTTATGTTCTTTTAATGAGCATTGTAAACTAAAAATGTCAAAATATGAAAGAATAGACGCAATTTGTTAATATATTATCAGAATTTATCGATAACTTCAGCTACGAGAATTGCAGAATATGGCACCAGATGGACTGAAGTATGTTTTACACCATTTCAAAAAAAACAAGGCACTTGAAAGCTTTCTTGCCTTCAATTATTTTGGAGACTTGAAAAATGTGTTTAGTCCATCGAACATCGCACTGGATATCCATGCGAAAATCAAACGTTCCGATAGCTTAATACTTACACCACTCTCAACTAAAGATGAAGCAACAACAACCAGCATTAAAATCGACTCTATTGGCTTGGCACCGATCAGATATTGTTACGAGATCGTGATATATATTATGGATCCTTAAGATATTACGTGTTTTTTCTATTTTTCAATTAATAGGGTTGAAATTTAATTTTATTTGAATTAGAATTAGATTAGTTGGAGGTTTATTAGTAAGACCAATTTGTTTACGTTAATGATGTAAAATCATTAATTGCTTATTCTTCTGTTGCTCATATAGGAATTGTTTTAGCGGACATGATGTCCGCCATATGTCTTCGAGTTGATAAACGATGACACCAAAAAATTCCGTGCAATATTTCAAACTACCGATCTGTCTCAAACAGTTTCTAAAATGTTGTTGTTTTATTTAATTTTTAAAAAATTTTATAAAATATAAAATTTTCAATATTTTATTTAGTTTAAACAAATTCCTTAATTCTTTTATAAAAAAAATAATTTTATATTATATAATGACAACATGTGTCATTATAACTATTTTAAAACCCATATCTTATTTGTAATAATATTTTATTTCAAATTTTCTTTTGCTTTCAATTATTTTGGTAAAAACTTTTTAAACTTGTAACCTTTACTCCGTCATTTTCTACTCAAAGTCTCACAAACACATACACAATTATAATTTTTTACCACTGTGAATATAAAATAATTTGAAATGTATGTATGTATGTGTGTTTAACCGCATACATCCATCTTTTTAACAATATATATGTACATATGTACTTGTGCTTGTGCCTTTGCCTGTCTATATGGTGAACCTCATCTGTTTTGTCAAACATTGAGGATATAAAAGGGATCAAATACTCATTTTGGTTGTTTACCACCTACAAATACAGCAACAACAACAACAGCAACACCAATACACCACCACCAACAACATTATAATAACAAGAACATTAAAGAAATACACAACAGCAACAATGCCATCAACATTGTTTTGTCATTTTGATCCTAAGCCAAGTTACTAACACACAAAACATTCATTCAATTACACGTTCTACAGACTCTCATTTATTACAATCTTAGAAAAAAAATATGTAAAAGAACTATGTCGAGGGCTGTTTCGAATCGCATATACCCTACACCATAATTTAAAACCCTGTCTACACTAGCCATCTATTCGAACAAGACAAACATAACTCCGGTATTAATTTTTTCGTGTTGTTTTAGATGGCGAATCAATGTTGTTCGAATGCTTATAGCAAACCCACGCAAACCCGTTAAGGGTCTGTGAGCACATACACAATCTCAACCTGAATCTCACAAAGAGAACAAAACATGTAAAAATTTTAAATCAGTAGCATACTAGCTTTCAACAAGGTAGATTTGTGTCGCTTTGCTAAATATTTATCAAACCATTGATTTTCATTTTAACCACTTTTTTTGTTGGTGGCCTTTGCTTATAGCACAGTAAAGAGCATTAGTCTTTGAAAATTAAACTGTCAAACTAAAATGAAACAACAACGTCATAGTCATGTTGTAAAAGAGTTTTTATAACAAATGTTTTAACAACCATGTTAAACAAGGGCCGTCTATTAGTCTGGGGGTTGCGGGTTCGATTCCTGCCAAATACTCAGGTGTTTTCTGCAAAAAGCTTAGTTGTTAAAAAAAAAACCTATGGTTTAAAGGTGGTTTACTGAGTTTGTTATCGTACCAGCACAAATTACCCAGTAGTGCAATTCACTAACTTTTAACAATACGACAATCACTATATTAGTCAATGGCTTTTGTTGTTTGCAGTAAAGACCGCAGTGTTTACTAACTACTTTTTGTCGATAGTAGACAACACTATTTTTCTACCTACAAAAATTACTAACAAGTGGCATCTCTGTCCAAAAAAGCGAAGAGCAGAAAGAGAAATAGAAAAGAAAACAAATTATTATTATCAAGGCGAATTCATACCAGGTGGTGTTGATAGCCCAGCTGATTGTTTTCTGCTCCCGTTTGCTAATGTCTTTTCAAAAATACATCCTTTAATTAGTATAGCGGCGAAGGCAACACATCACTTTAAAAATTTCAAGAGTCTACCTACTGCGATTCCAAAAATAAGGCGATATATGTGAGAAACATGTCACTATCGGAACACCCTTTTGTTTTAGTAATTATCATAACCGCCGTAGCAACATATCTTCTGTATAAATTTCAAGAGTCTACCTATTATGGTTCAAAAAATAAGGTTATATACGTGCAAATCCAGACACTGTCGGAATATCCTTTAATTTTTACTATTTGTTATAAAGACCATATTAATACACCTCCTGTGAAAATTTCAAGAGTTTACTTATTATAGTTCAAAAATTATGGCCTAATTTCGCATAAATGAAAAAAAACGTAACTCTTGGAAAACCCTTTAACTATTGCTATTTCTTATAGAGGCCATAGTAATATATCATCTGTGAAAATTTCAAGATTATTGTTCAAAAATTATGCCATATTCATGCAAATCACGTCACTATCGGAACACCCTTTAATTTTTACAATGATTTTGAGGTTGGAAAACTGTATGCTAATTTGTATATGTTTGGGGTCCCTTATAGCAATAAACGCCATCTCTTTGTCCCATCACGCATGATTTTTAAATGAATTGATTTTTATTAAATTAAAATTGATTTGGCAACACTGGTTAATATAAGATTTCGCAGCAAAGCAAGAGTCGGCGCAGAAGCGTCAGTAAAACGTTGAAACCTGTTTACGTGCAGCTTGGTTGTATTGGGTGATCCATTTCGAGGTACTTTTTACAATAGCCTTGTTTTGACAGATCACGTGTAAGTCGTGTCATGCTGTCATGTTTTTTTTTTTTTGTTTAGTATTGTTTGGGATTTCATAAATGAAAGACTTACACCTGAATCGCTTCGCTCTATGGGCTCATGAAAAGTTCTAAGAAGATTTGAAGTTTTCGAGGCAAAAATTTGTTTAGCGATGAGGCCCATTTCTGGCTCAATGGGTACGTAAACACACAAGAGCCACCTAAAGAGATTTAAGAGCTGCCACTTCATCCAGAAAAAACAACGGTTTGGTGTGCTGGAATCATCAGGCCATATTTCTTTAAAAATAATGCCCGTGCGAAGATAACCGTCAATGGCGACCGTTATCGTGCCATGATAACCGACTATTTGATGGCTGAAGTTGAAGCTCGTGATCTCCGCGCCACTTCCCACACAATCAATGGATTTATTGAGAGAACATTTCGTTGAGCACATAATTTAACCTTTTGGGCCGGTCGATTGGCCACCAAGATTGTATGATATCACACCGTTAGACTTTTTCCTGTGGGAACATGTAAAGTCTGAAGTTTATGCGGACAAACCCGCTTCGATTAAGGCCATCACATGGAGGAAAACATCACGCGTGTCATTCGCCAGATACCAGTCGAAATGCTCGAACGAGTCATCGAAAATTGGACTCAACGGATGAAACATCTGCGACGTAGCAACGGCCAACATTTGATAG
Source organism: Phasia obesa (assembly GCA_949628195.1). NCBI lineage: Eukaryota > Metazoa > Arthropoda > Insecta > Diptera > Tachinidae > Phasia > Phasia obesa. Next base: position 137,036,707 of record OX451216.1, on the reverse strand, counting down.
ACATAATCTTCAAAAAATAAATGCCAAAGAATGTTCTTTCAAATGATAATAAACATTCTCCATTAAATTTGAATTATCTGTGGTTTTTCTTTAAAAAGATAGGGAACTTCGAAATGGATCACCCTTTATTATTCGTTGTGATACTGTGTCCGCGACTGTCTTTGTTGTTGCGTATTTTTAGTGTTCTAGAACAAATAAATATGGAAAGAACAATACGAATAACTTTTGTTATACATATCTGTGGTAGTTATGTCGTAGTAAAACAGAGGTAAACTATATAACTTCTTCTGTAAAAAATGTCTACCACGCTTATTTTGATGTAAAAATTGGAGACAAGTCCTAGCCTCCTCATACTGTTTGTTTCGTTTGCGTTGAAGCATTAAGAAACTGACAAAAAGTGGTATGGCGAGAGCTTAGAAATCATAGTGATGATTGTTGTTTTTGTTATTCGTCCAGTTTCTCATGGACCAGATATACCGATACCTACCGCCCCAAAAGCACTAGAAAACATTATATCGTCAGAATTGGAGGAACCTAATTCCGACCCAGATGACTTAGATTTCACACCAAATTTCAGAGAGCCCAAAGTATTTAACCTAAACGAACTAAATGATTTAATTACAGATTTGCCCCTTCCAAAAAATGCATAAGAATTGTGAAAAGCATTTACTGGCACCTGGCGTCACATCAAGCTTTTACCGAGATCGCGAAAAAGAGTTATTTTTCACAATATGGACAATACAGCTAGTGTACTGCAATAATATTCCAGATTTTATTTCAAAATTAAGAAATGTGCCGTATGTAAAAGAAGAATGGCAAAAATATGAAGATTTCACTTAAAAAAGACTGAATAAAGTATTTTTTCTACTTTTTAGGGTTCCGTACAGAAAGGGTAAAAACATAACCCTATTGTTTTCGTTACAATGTCTGTCCGTCTGTGAAGATGTATAACTGTTGCCGCTATAGCAACAAATACAAAAACGTATAGGGTGTTTCGATAAAGACGTGTTATTTATTAGCGTATGTGTTTATTTCTTGAACTGTAGGAGGCGTACACCTAAAATTTACAAACAGTAATTAAAACTTAGTTCGCTATATAAACAAGTATAAAAAAATAATTCCAAAAATTAAAGGGTGTTCCGATAGCGACGTGACTTGCATGTATATGGCCTAAGTTTTGAACCTTAAAAGGTAGACTCTTGAAATTTCCACAGAAGATGTATAACTGCAGTCGCTATAGCAATAAATACTATAACTATAACTTATAGGGTGATCCGATAGAGACCTGTTATTTGGGTTTATGTTTGTAAAAAAGTGTACAAAATATAACCTAAAAATAAAAGGGTGTTCCGACAGTGACGTCATTTGCATGTATATGGCATAAGTTTTGAACTATAATAGGTAGACTCTTGAAATTTTTACAGGAGGTGTATTACTATGGCCACTTTAACAAATAGTAAAAATTAAAGGGTGTGCCGACGGTGACGTGATTTGAATGAATATAGCATAATTTTTTAACCATAATATATATACTCTTGAAATTTTCACATATAGTGTTTTACTATGACCCCTATAAAAAACAGTAAAAATTAAAGGGTTTTCCGACAGTGCCGTGATTTGCATGTATAACGCCTTAGTTTTTTAACCGTTATATGTAGACTGTTGAAATTTGTACAGAAGATGTGTTGCCATGGCGGCTTACAAGTACTAAAAATTGAAGGGTGTTCCGACAGTGACACCTTTTTCACGTTTATTGCCTAATTTTTTTAATCGTAATAGGTAGACTCTTGATATATTCATAGAAAGAGAATTGCCATGGCCGCTATAACAAATAAAAAAATTAAAGGGTGTTCCGACAGAGACATGATGTGTATGTAAATAGTGTTATTTTTTAACCGTAATATGTAGACTCTTGAAATGTTTACAATAGATGTAAACAATTACTAATAACTAAAGGGTGTTCTATCAGTGACCATGGCCGCTATAACAACAATTACTAAAATATAAAGAGTCTTTCAATAGTGAAGCAATATTTTCGAATATGATTTTAATTTTAAAATTAAAGAGTACCCCATAAGACATCAAAAAATTAACTATTTGAATTTTTAAAGTTGTACCAAACATAGTACGGAACACTACGTGTGTGTGTCTTACTCGCACTTGACTGGTTTATTTTCCTTTAATATTTGCAAAAAACGTTACGTGATACAAATAAATGCTTGAAATTTTTGAAATCACCCTACCATAATTATGTAAAATCAGTTTTCAAAATAAAAACTTCTGTCAAAAAGTTTAATTTTGTACATAGTCTTCGTTACACTGCTTTATATGGTTGCAATATCAGTTGTAATTGTATTGTAATAAATAAGAAATAAACATTTTTACAAAGTAATTTCGCTAGAGCTTTTTCGTCTGTCTTCAGTTTCATCCAAATCCTGTTACATTTTACTTCCTTAATAAAAATATACAATAAACAGTTCCCCATATTCCTCCACTTCCTTTTTGAGTGTGTGTGTAACTAAATGAAGCTGTTTTTGCTATTAGATTCATTGTTATTTTTATAGATATTTCCTTAAATGCTGGGCTGCTTACTTACATATAAAATAAATAAAAAAGGATAGTGGGGCTTCGTTTAATAACATTGCGGGAAACAACAGTGATTTTTTTACGAAACAAAAAAACTGTTGCATGTATTTTATTATGTCTCCATTTGTAAACATTGTTTTTAGGCTTATTTGTATTAGTTAATGTTGTTGCTGGTTTTAAGGATTTTGTGGGATTATAATTTACTTCCAAAATTCTGGAGACCGTAATGGTATTATGCACCTGCTGTGTTTTTGGTTGCCTTTTTCCTTGGCTTCTGTAGTTTTAGATCTGCTGTCTTATTTAAAATTATATGTATATTTACAAAACTAAACTTCGACAAAGACTTTGATTATAAAATGAGAAGAGGATTGTTTTTAATGTGGTTGTCGTATTTATTTTTTTTTTATTTTTTTGTTTTGGCAATAAGCTTCTGGGTAGTTTGCATATAATTTTGTGGTCTCATTGAAAGTATTTTATTGAGGCGGCTTTTTCGAAAGGAGAAAACCCCAATCATTTGTTTTAATATAATTTTTATTGTATAAATTGTTGTTTAAATAAAACTCAGCTGGTAGTCTGTGTTTTGTAGGATTTCTAAGCGGCTTTTTTAAGACTTTTAGTTACAAAATCTTTGTCATTTTGTCAAGTAAAATATATAGTGATTAAAGAAGTTTTCTTTTTATTTTTTATATGAAAAATATATGGGAAATAAAGTCATATTTTTTTACAAAATCTAACTATTTAAGCGTAAAGAAAATATTTTTTGTACAAAGAAGTAATAAATATGTACGAAACATCATGTTTAATAAGAAAAGTTATTCATCTATACATATAATAAAACAATAACTTATTTCCTGTCTGTCTGTTTTTCTCTTTGTGTTCGCATCACGTCAAAACTACTGGATGGATTTTAATAAAATTTTGTGAGGAGGTACCTTAGTATCCTGATTCAAATATAGTATAATTTTTTCCAGGAGAAAGTGGAGAAAAAGCAATGCAAGTACGCCAATTTTTTTTACCAATTTAAAGGTACTGCATACTTTAAGGCATCTTTTATTTTTGAAAGCAGTATATTTTAAGCAATGTTGCGCAACAGATGGCGCTGTTTTAAAATAATGAGCAACTCATTTCCTGTCTGTCTTTTATAGAACTTTACAATAATTTTTAGAATTTTAGAAATTTATATAAATTTTAGAATTTTATCCATTTTAATTTTGTATCCAATTTAATTACTTTCAAAACCAAATCGAACAAAATATTGTCAGGACCAAGGCGAATCCATTATCAGGTTAAAGTGAGACGACAACAAATACAACAATAAAAAATAACATGTATTTTGTTTTTGTTTGGTTGGCTGCTTCTGGCAAAATAAATTAATTCGCCTTAATCGATATCAAAGCAAAATGTAAAAAATAGCTGTGTTCGCTTACTTTTAAAGCAGAAACTTCCAATATTTATGAAAAATATTAAATCGAAATATTTTTTAACACAATAATAATTTAAGGGCTTATTAATCTTATGTGTGAGGATCCCTAAAAGATGTTAAAACGACCTGCAATGTTTCCAAAACTAAAAAATAAAAAGAAATTAGAATTAAAGCAGAAAAGAAGAATCTGGACCAACCGCAGCACATCTTAATTGTTTAAATATTGTGAATATTTGTGTTATGTGTTATTGTGTTGTGTGTATTAAAAATTTAAAATAAAAAACCAACATACATACATTCATATGTAACTACCCTACAAGCAAAATGGTAGTCGACTATGAAAATAACACACTTTAAATTAATTTTTGTGGCCTAACTATAAACCTCCCCAAAATCAAAAATAAAATTTTTCAATAAAAGATGCAGGAAATAATAGTAAACAGGGCAAAAATTTATTGCATATTTTTTACAAATTCCTTTATAGCTAACTGATATATATTCAGTTTATAGCTAACTACAAATTGACTTTCTTTAAGTTAACTTCTGAGTAGTCGGTAAGACAACTCACTACGCCCTAGAACATCACAATGTTAAAAAAGTCAGTTCTTTTTAATAAAAATAATCCAAGTACCAACTACTACTGGTTGCAAAATTGCTAGCTTAAAGTGCATTAAAAGTTAGTCGAGTTGCTTATCGGGTAATTTTTTGAATAAATTTTTTCATTTCAATTTTGTGTTTGTTTTCATTATTGTTTCCAAGGCATATTTAACCAGGTGACAGCACAAGGCGGAGCTAATATTAAAGAGAAATTTTTTCAATTTTTTTTATATGGAGTTTGACATTAATCATTTATTTTAAGAGAGAATGAAATAGATTTTACTGTTAAAATCCATATAAAAAAAATTCAAAAAATTTTTTGCTCAAATTTCCTCTCCCTTACGCTATCACCTTGTTTAATATGCCTTGATTGTTTCTAAATAAATAGATTTTGAAAGAACCAGCCGGAAAAAAATGTAAACAAAATTCACCTGGGCTGTCAACACCACCTGATATAAATTCGCCTTGGTCAGGACTTACCCAACGAACATATATGAGCACAGCAAGTCACTTAATAAGCCTTTTTTTAATAATCGTTAAAATTTTCTTTTAATGCAAAAATCGCCTTTTATAACAAAAATATTATTTCACTAGCACTACCAACCTCGTGCTGACAATACTATGTTGTTCGATTTCACTTTGATATTAATCTGCGATAAATTTTAACTCTTACTTTTATAGAACTGCACTTATGCTTTATGTATTTACTTTATATTGAGGTACCCATCTCTGGGTTATTACTCAGGGTGTTGCAACATACGAGTATAAAGGCTTTATATAAAATCCTATTAATGCAAATATTTGTAAATAATGAACAAAATTCCTAGTTTCCAAAATAAGAGGTGCTGCCAAGTTTTCAGTACCATTAAATCGATAACAACCAGTTCCATTTTCTCTTGGAACTGAGATGTTTTTATTTTTCCACAAAATTTTACTAAAATTAAAACAGTAGTTTTTAGGTAATGAGAACACAAGCAGACAGGCCATAAGTCGATATTTCAGATCGATTTATATCAGCAACGAAATTATCAAAAATTATTTCATGTACAGACACAGTCTTGTTACAGTTCTATGTGTGTATAGATTACACAAAAAAATTGTGCACTAATTAATGCTTTTTAATTAGTTTTAGATACAAATTTAATTATTTCTTAAATTAATTTAATTAAACACTTAATGCTCCTGAAGAAGTCGACAACCTTATCGACGAAACGTTGAGTGAAAGATGAAGTAAATTGTTTTATTTACATCAGTTTAATTGCTATTGACCATAATTAGTCAAAAAGACTACTGTTTTAGCTGTCGAAATATTTAAATAAAATTGGTCACAAAAAATCACGAAAATAATATAAATAAAAAAAATATAACGTTATTTTCTAATAAAATAAATAATTGAATTAATAAAAAATTTCATTGAATTTGTATCTGAAAATAATTATAATCTACAACAATTTTGACATTAATCAATAAATTACTATCATCCATAAAATAATACAAGGTAAACTTATTTTGTATAAGTAAAAACCAGAGATGTCGAGTTCGCTTTTTTTACACAGACAAAATGATTTTGGTTGTAGTTGTTTTACTAATCAGTTTAGAGGTAATACTGGTAATACGAACTCTAAGTCTTTACAAAACAACAGCCAGTGACGACGGTTATTACCAAAAAGTATGACAACAGCATATTATTTTTATATAATTTCAAGTAATCAAAACAATTGCTTAATTGCGTGCTAAAAATGGTTTTACACGACGTGTACTTGTCATATGACTTGTCAGTTTGATAACCCATATGTAATTTCATGTGTTTGTCAAAATAGCCAAAATTAAAACCGTAATTAAGGTTTTAATTTTTGCTTTCAAACGTACATGTGTAATTACATGTGACATAACCTACAATATATAATATTGCCTCCACAGAGTTTTTTCTTTGCAACCACAGCTGATGCAAAGATGCAAACCTTGTGCTTTTACCATTTGTTTTAGCGCTTTTGGTACCACAAAAAGCATAAAATAACAAAATGTCAAGTTGGCATTACAGGATCTCAGATGCTCTGTCACATCAAATAAGAACACGTTCTAAATGAAAAATGTCATATGTATTGTACACATGGAAAATACACCTGTTATATTTGAAAGGGTTCACACGACGTGTATAGAATTTACACATGGAAAAGTGACAAGTCATATGACAAATACACGTCGTGTAAAACCACTTTAAGCAAACGCTATATGATGTGGCCCTCAATTCATCTTTTTCTATAAGAATTATGTATGGTGGCAACTCAGTTATATTTTGTCAGGACACACATGAAAATTAAATCAATTCAAGCTAAGATTTGTCTGGACAAAATCACTTTTCTCATACTTCTCTCACTATCTGACAGAAATGTCAAACTCCATACATATAATAAAAAAATTTGTCTGGACAAAAATTTTGTTCGAACAATATGGGTGCATCCAGCTTTAAACTTTGTATGAAATTGTACGAAAGCAGTATTAAGTGTACCAGTGTGGCACTGACGATTGTAGCAAAACATTTGGTACAATTGTATTACAAATCCCAACACTGATAGAAAGAAGATCGACAACTAGATTTCCTTTAAAACCTCATAAACCTGTTCGCTATTTTTATAAATTCTACAATAAGTTTTATTTTATTGGTGAACAAACTTACAAGGATTCAATGTGAAATGATGACGCTGAAAATTATGATTTGTATATGCCCATAAATGCTCTTCTTTTAACAGAATCATTCACGCTAAGGATCATGCTTCCGTTTATATTAACCTTGTTGTTTTTTTTTTTTTGTTTTTAAGAGAAGTACCACTCAGGCAGTTAATATCTATATTAACTGTGGTACTTCCTTTGGAAAGGGATAGTAGTAGATAAGACAGATGGTTAGTGCGATAGTAAAGCTTCGATTCTGGCAACACTGCAATTGCACGTTATGATTATTTTTAGAACAGTATTGCAGCGCCTCTGGTGTTATTCAGGCGAATTAGTTTGAAGCTAGCATAGCCAATTTATAATTATTTTACTTTGCCGGCGATTTAGTGCTATGTGGTAATACCGGCGAAGGAGGGCGCTGTGATATGCATTGTTATAAAGAAAAATTAATACATATCAGAAAAATTGATATTGCCATGGCTGAGTATTGAACTCGTGACCATTGCTTAGTAGTCAACGTGCTAACCACTTAAGCTACAGCACCTAGCCGAGAGACTGGCCGTATGTTTGAAGGTTCCAAGACCTAAGCAATATGGAATATTCTATTTAATTTAGTTCTACAAATACTAAAATGATTTCTTTTTTATTTATTTATTTAATATAAGTCTATGGATACAATCCTTACAGACAATTTAAAATACATATTAACTTAATCTTCAAGTAAAATTCCAAGATCCAAGAAAGTGTCGACTAATTCCAACTGATGACCTCCCAATGAGTAGTTAACAGCTATACAACTACATATTTCTAAAAAATCGCATACATTTACATTTTTTTAGATTTAGCTCCATTAAATTATTTTTGCACCATAAAAAAGAAGTTGTTAAGGTCACTTTGAAGATAAGCATGATCAACATATTGCTTGAAGTTATAACGAATTTTTACATCGTCAGCATACATTAAAATGTGGGAAAAGTTGATAACTTTCGGAAGGTCATTTATAAACAGCAGAAAAGAAGAGGCCCGAGATGACTGCCTTGCGGAAGACCGGATAGAACATCAATGTTCTTAGACGTACTCATGTTGAATCGAACATTTTGTTTTCTACAGGTTAAATAAGACATTATCAGTTTAAACTTCTACGGGATACACCTAATAAATCCAATTTTGTTAGTAGTAGTTTATAATTGATTTGGAAATATGATTTGGAAATATCAAGAAGAATTCATTTTCCTAGTTGGCAGCACGGCAATGTTAATTATTTTTTGATTTACCTTTTAAGTGCCATGGTACAATAATACAGGTATATGCAAGGCGAATTCAAACAAACTAAGCAACCTGTTTTTGCCCGACTGTGTCAAAATATTTTACTAAAATATAAAGAAAAATATAAATAACATGAGCTGTGTTCGCAAACACTTCTATTTCAAAATATTATTTATAATTTTAACAATTAAACATTATAATAAAAAATAAAACTCCTTTACTTTAAATAATTAACATAAATTATATGTAAAAGCAAGCATTTTAAAGAAAAGGTTTTAAATATAATAGAAGTATAAAAAGATTTTAGATATTTGTTTAACATAAGTAATCATATTTAATTTAAAAGTTTAAATTTATAAAGATCAATCTCCAATAATTCATTTTGTTCAAGATTAAAGTGGCTTAAGTTCAGTTTTAAAAGTTATTCTGGTTGGTCACCTGTACAAGCCATAATATAATAACCAAGGCACACTGTTATTATTCAAAAGATCCCTTACATTGTGGGTTTCGCCCTCATTAAAAGAGTCTGTAGATATATGTAGGTAGGACACCTAAATAAATATGCAGTACTTATAAACTAAATCTAACGAGCCTAAAGCAGATATGGCTGCTTTCAGGAAGTCAGGAATTGAGAGAGCTGCACATGGCTCTAGCAGCAGCATCATATCCAGTAGAGCATATTATTTTATTGTCATAAGGTTATACCGAATATCGAATTGCCGCCTACGAGAACTGATTTAAATTTAGTTGAAAATATTTAAAAACATAAACATTGCAAGTTAAATAAAGGATTGAATATAATACAGCAATTAGTTCACAATGCATTGAGTAATATAAATTTTTTTTTTTTTTTAATTTATTACAAATTTTTATGTAAGTGCGCGAAACAAGCAAATTTAAACAGCTGTTCTAAGTTTTACCCATAGATAACACATATGATGACATAGATAACACATAGATGACCAACTCTCCAAATGTCAAAAACGTGGCTACAAATGTCTTCACACATACGGGTACGGTGTGAATTCAACACACTTAGGGGAGTAAAATTTGTATTCACATTTAGGCACCATTACGCGATATTCCATTGCACTGGACAAATATTTTAACAATTTTGAATTTTTGCACAAAAAAATATTTAACAATTTATTGCATTTTAAATTTTTTAATACAAAATAAATTTAATTTTGTTGTAATTTCTTTGGTGAAATTTATTTCTACACAGTATTGTATTATTATTATTTATTAATAGATTTTTTAAATTCATTACAGTTTAGTTAAATTAAACATAATTATTTAATCTATAATTGGCATAGCTTAATGCTGTTTGCCAGATTGGCGATAACTTATTATGGATAAATTTAAAAATAACAATATTTATATATTAAATTCATTCAATATTAATTTTCTATACTTTAAACAGACTTCAAGATATTTGTACAAGCAATTGAGATCAGAGCCATTTAATATATCAAGTACGTCACTGCTACTAATAGTGTTCCGGCCAAAGTATAATCTTCTAAATTCTTTATATGCTGGACAAATGCCGATGAAGTGGATTGTATTTTCGGGTTCATTCATGTTACAAATAGTGCAGATTCCATCGGTATTATTTTTAAAACATCTAGAATTCAGATCCAACAAGCCACCTCTAGCCTTAACAATTAGACTGGTTGCGCGAGAAGAAAAGTTTTTAGTTAGGGATGGTATGGCGTTGTAGTTAAGTTTAGAATAAAGGTCATGAAATTGAGATCTTGATGCATCCAATGCAAAATCAGCAATATCCTTTTCTTTTAAGTGAAGTATAACTTCTTTCCAGTATACACATAGGGGAATATTATCATCAGGAGGGACAAATTGAATCGAGTTACACGAGGTAGACCATTCCTTGGCCCAGAACAAGTTAAGTTCTATTACTTTTTCTGCTAATATTCTTGGTAACCTCTGAGGGCTTAAAGATAATACTCTGTTAATATAGCAAAAATGCATTTTTAAAGTTGATATAAATAAGGAATTCAATCCAGTCTCCAGAAAAAGAATATAGTTAGGCGTTGTACTAGGCAAATAAAGCATCTTTTTGATGAAAAAACGAAATAGCTTTTCGACATCATCATATTTTTCATAGCCCCAGACTTGCGAAGCATAAAACATTATTGACTTTGAACAAGCTTCAAATATTTTAAGTTTATTATCTTTTGATATCTTCGGGTGGTTGATGTAATTAGACCATGAGGAAGTGATTGCAATTTTAGAGGCGGCCAGTTTATTGTGCAGGTGTTTTTTAAAAGAAAGATTATATGCTATATCCACTCCTAGGTACGTGTAACTGTTGACAATATCAATATTATCATTACCATAGTGCCACATTAAATCTGCAGAAATTCTAGGCCCCTTACGAAACACAAGAATTTTTGATTTTGATAAATTTACTTTTAGACTCCATTTTAGACAATAGTTATAAAGAGCATCAATCATCTCTTGCAATTTGTTAGGCGTATCAGCTAAAATGACAATATCATCTGCATATAGCAAAATTTTAATATTTACATTATCTATGTTTACCCCGTTTGGTAAATTTTCAGGAAGATCATTTATGTATAAGGAAAATAAGATTGGACTTAGAATGCAACCCTGCTTAACTCCAAAATTTACAGGAAAATGTTCAGAAAACACTGTTCCGTCCCAAATTCTGCATTCTGTGTTTTCATATAAAAGCGTTAAAATCCTTATAATTTTTGTAGATATTCCAAGGCAAGATAGTTTATAGAATAGACTGTTTCTCGGGATCATGTCAAATGCACTAGAAAAGTCAACAAAGAATGCGTATGTGTGTTTGTAATTTAAGTTGTTTAGGTTTACAATGTTAGTGAGATTAAAAATGTTGTCAACCGTTGAGTAACCTTTTCTGAATCCAGCCTGGAACTCATTTAAAATAGAGTATCTTGTTACCCATTCTTCAATACGGTTTGACAGAATGTTATTGAAAATTTTGCACACAGTGTCTATTAATGATAAGCCCCTGTAGTTAATAGCTAAGCTTGGCTCACCCTTTTTGAATATAGGAATCAATATGGACTTCTTAAAAGATGAGGGAATGTTTTCATGAAGAAATATATAATTAAATACCATTAAAAGCTCATTTAAAAAGCATTCGGGCGCATATTTGTAAAATTCGTACGTGATGCCATCTTGACCAGGTGATTTGTTGGATTTAAGATTTTTAATGACAGCATACAGTTCGCAAAATTCAAAAGGGGAATCCAGAAAGACATCAATGAAATATGGCAGACACCAACTCATCATTTGTACATCGTCACGGTTTTGCAAAACAGCTCCAAAATGGGCGAAAAAATCATGAGCATTGAGGTTGCAGATATGCATTTGTGAACGAATTTTTAAGGAATTTGATAAATCCCACCAATCTTTACTATTACTGACTTCATCCAGTTTTTTAAGATTATTATTATATAGTTCCATCTTATTTTCATGGCACACCTTTAAAAATTTTGCTCTGGACAAATCGTAGCACTTTTTATTATATGATGTATGATGTTTTTTGTATATATTTAAGTTTTTAAGCATTTTTGAGCGAAATCGGAAACATTTCCAATCGAACCATTTTTGCTTTGGTTCGAAAAAAGATTTGTTGCGTTTTACATTATAAGATTGTTTTATTGTATTTTTTTGTCTGTTAGGTGCTAGATCACACATGGAGATTTTAGTTGCGCAATTTTTAAGTTTATAGATGTTTACGGGGAGGGAAATAAAAAGGGAAAAATAATTTCCAGTACTCGGCTATTTCGACCAATTCTCTCATTCGCTTTTTTTGTTTATTTGAATATTTGACATTTCTTTTTATTCGTTGTTTCGCTTATTAGTGAAAATATCGTTACAGTTCAAAATAAAGAGAATAATTCAAAGAAAATATTAATAAATAAAAATTGCCTCAAAAAAAAATATACTTTTTTTATCAAAAATAAACTTTTTAAAGCTTGCAATTATTATTTTGTTTATAAAAAATGGCTTTTAAATGGAATCGTGATTTAATTGAAAAGCTGATTACTTGCATTGAACAAAACGATTGCATTTATAATGTAAAATGTAAAGAATATTTGGACAGAGTGAAAAAGGCACAAGCATACAACAACATTTTGAAGGAGATGCAAGCAGTAGCCAGCTCCATTACAATTGATGAAATAAAGAGGAAATGGAAGAATTTAAGAACGCAATATATGCAAGAGCAACGGAGAATAAAGCAGTCCAAAAAAAGTGGAGCTGGGACTGCCGATGTATACGTTACCAAACTTTGGTGCTTCCAGCAACTAAATTTTTTGCAAGTGCATACAAATCTTAGGGAAAGCATAAATAATAAAGAGGTGAGTAATGAAACGATTTTTAAATTCATTTATTCTAACATATGTATGTATGTTATATTAGGTCTTAATCCAGGAGTTACAAAGCGAAATAGGCAGCATTGAAGAAAATTCTATTGATGAACCTCCACCTAAGAGAAAAAAGGTATGTTTGGATATTTAATGTGTGTACATATGTATTAATGTATGTAATATTTATTAAATTAGGGCTCCAGTGCAATAAACGTTTTTCGAAACGAGGTTGAAAATTTCAAAACCATCATAAATCAAAAGAAAACCGAAAAGAAATTTGCATGGCTTGGAAATCTTGTAACATGCCGGATGGAGGAAATACGTCCACAGGACCAAGACGATGCTGCCTGGCAAGTTCAATGTTTTATGAGAAAACTCTGTAGCAAAAGTGCTTCGGCTGTCGCCATTGGCATTTCAGAAGAGGCTCCACCTTGTTCAACACAAAAGAAAAACTTATTAGACCAATCTGTATCTCGTTCAACAGAGTCCATAGACATTTTGGAATTATCATTGCAGGGAATATTTGACGATGATGATGAGGATTATGATTAAAAATTTAAAGGTTGGTAATTACCCAAGCACATAAACATAAATTAAACATACATATTCAAATCAATTTATTTTATTTTTAGATTTAAAGAAAATCAGCACGCCATTTATGTTTTTATGTTAACTTCCAAATATTTAATTAATTTAATTGTTGAATGAATTTTTTAATTTTGTATTACATTTCTTAACAAAACTTAAAAAAAAAGATAAACAAATATTGTTATCATAAATTTGCTGTTTTATTTCAGAATAAAAAATATGTACATATATACATATGTTCATACATATGTATGTATAAACACAAAAAAAAATTAGAGCCAATCTACTTTGCCCTCATTATTAAAATAAGACATAAATTGTTGTCGATAATGTTCTGCATGTCCCTTTTTAGGATTGTACATACTTTCCTGATTTTCATTAATTTCCATTGTGGAATGTATGGATTGGTTAAGGCAGGTGTCATCAGACTCCAACAAAAAATTATGTAAAACGCAGCTGGCTAAAGTTATAATTTCAACAGTTTCTGGCTTTTTCAAGTTCATAGGAGCTAAGAAAACCCGAAATCTATTTGACAAAATGCCAAAAGCATGTTCCACAACATGCCTTGCACGAGAAAGCCTGGCGTTAAAAACTTGTTTTTCCCTTAAATTTGTATGATAAGGGTAAGGTTTCATTAAATGCGTTTGTAACGGAAACGCATCATCTCCAACTACAACGTATGGAAGCATTCGACCATTTCCTACAACACTGTTATGTGGTATTTCCTTTTCATCTTCCAAAACATCTTTTAAGCAACTCTGAAAGAACACACCAGCATCATTATTGCGACCATTGCAACCAATGTCCACAAATATAAATTTGCAATTAGCGTCAGCTAAGGCCATTAAAACTATACTGTTGGTTCCTTTGTAATTGTGGTAATATGCTCCGTGTTTTCGTAACGGCCGAAAAGTTATATGCTTTCCGTCCAAAGCACCTAAACAATTCGGAAATTGCCACTTGATTGCAAATTCCTTTGCTATTTTTTCCCATTCTGACGGAGTTTTAGGAAACTAAAATTAAACATAAATAGAATGTTTTCCAAAAATGAGCTTCAAATATGGAAAATTTTGTACAACAATACCTTTAAATATATTGGAGCCATATGCTTACAAATTGCTCTGCATACCTCAGGAACTACAGCCGAAATTTTAGATCTTGATACTCTTGTCTGGTAGTCTATGCTGCGATAAGTTTCACCTAAAAGAAATTTCGATAGTTTTATGTATTAACTATGTGTCTAAATAAATTTTGTTTATAATCACACATACCTGTGGCAAGAAAACGCAGCGTTATTGCCAACTTTTCAGCAGGAGATATCGCGTCTCTCATTGGAGTGTCAGCGCGTCTTATATCCTGTTGCACTAAGTTTAGCACGAACTTAAACTGCTCCTCGGACATTCTGAGGTAGTTCTTATATGACGCTTCGTCAGTCAACAGCAATTCATTTTTTAAAAAGGAGAATGAGCCGCGCTCAACTCTCACATTCCTCCATGGTTTTATCCATTGCTTTTTTGTTTCTTTTACGGGCAGAAACGATGCTGCTTTACACAAATTAGATAAACCTTGAAAAAGTTTCAAATTATTATAGTTTTTTTTACAAAACACATTATAACTACAAACCATTTAATATGTCTTTTTTTTCATCGGCGTCAGAATCCAAATCGATTGCTTCTCCTATGCATTCAATTATGGATTTTACTAAATCATTTTTTTCTTTTGAATTCATTTTTCAACTCAAATTATTTTATATTATATATTTTTTCGCGTTAAACACAAATGTCAAATTGTAAGAAAATGAAAGCAAAACAAAACAGTAAAATTGACTTTAAAATTTTCATGTGTGAACGTAACAGCAATTTCAAAAGAAAATTTGAAAAAGTTGGGCAACTAAAATCTCCGCGTGTGATCTTGGACTAGGGGATGAAAATTTTCAAATCAATATAATAAATATTTAAAATTAGCATTCAATCTAACATTTTGCGCACATAAATATATTAGAAAAGTACATAATTCATATTTTTATTAAAAAGCAAAAGAATTATTTAATTTTAACATCTAAAATTGAATGTAAAAAAATATTCTGTTTTTACAAAATATTTTATACAACTATGTGCAGTTTCGGTGCTGTGGGGAATTTTTTATAAAAACCGACACTTATGTATACAATTTTGCCTACCAATACATTCTTAGACTTAGGTTTTTTGACAAGAGACTTAGGTTTTTGACGTTTCAGTTGACTATCTATGTGTTATCTATGGTTTTACCTGTATTATTATGCCATGTTAAGTGCGAAACAGCTGTCAAAAATATAAAAAAATTAACTTGGGAAAAATAAAAATAAATGAATTAGATATTTCCAAATATATTTCAAGTTTAACAAAAAAATTACGAATACTACCAAAAAAACGTAAGGGAGAAGTATTTATCATATACTCGAACAACTACTCAATACTTTGATTACCAAGGCCTTTTAAGCTAAGAATATGTATGAATAAAAAGTTTAAATTTGAATTGCCAATGACTCGTGATGAGTAAGTAGAAGGACCAATAACATTTAATAACCAGAAGTATACAAGAAACAAAAGATGTTAAAAAGTGTTCCACAGGAGATACTTGCCTGCCTTAATATTTTCTCTCTTACACAATTAATGGCTTTTTAAACTCGTGCCTTAAAATGTCATCCTATCTATTAATGTCTTTAACTGAAAAAAAAAACCTTTTACTTATTACAAACTCACCTTTAACATTTATACTCATACTCATTTATGGCAACATTTTATTATAAATTGACATTTTCTTAGTTATTTACTTACACTACGGAATAGAATTGTTGCTTTTTTTACATTTAAACCCAACAATATTTCACATTATTTTACAACGCTGTCAAAAACCAATAATGTAACCAATAAATAATAAAATACTCAAAATAAAACATCCAAAATAAATACCAATTTTTATTTATTGAAAATTGTGGCTCCCAAGAGATGCTACATCTATAAAAATGGTATTACTTAGTGACAAAGGTACACAACCGCCTCCTTCCTAAAAAACATACACATACACTCACAGTCACAGTTACTAAAAACAAAAAGGAACTCAATACAAAATGTAGTTTAATTTTAATAAAAACAAACGGTAACCAATGTGACCGAAAGGATAACTGCTGGAACAAAACAGGATGTGCGAAATAAAATACGTAGAAATAAAAAGACAGCAATGGATTAAATGAATGAATTTTAGTGTTATTGATGACATGTTAAAAGAAAATCCTACCCACCCCAACTCCTTCTTCCAACATTCATTAATTTATTTATTTTGCCACTGACAACGACAACGGCAAAATAAGGCTTAAGTATAAGAAAATATTCTGCATACGAATAAGCAACACTGCTCAGGCTACTACAACTACCATATATACAATCAGAGCCAATGGTATATACATACATACATATGTACATATGACCTTATTATCCTTTATAGGTAAAAAAAAGTTAACAGAAACGTAAGCTAAATGTTTTACAAAGGGAACCTTTTTTATGAAAATGTATCAGATTTCCTTAAGAACGTTTTTTTTTTTTTTTCAATTAAAAATTCGACTACATATTTGCAAAATAAAGGGACTCTTTGGGTAACAAAGCCTTTATTTAAAAAAAATGATGTTCCGAGAAATGAGACCCTCTACTTACATTAAAATTTGCATATAAAGGTAAATGCTGGTACAGGGGGACACTCTTGGTTAAATAAAATAAAAGCGAATGTTTTCGCATGGCCTTCTAGCGATACAGATGGTACTAAACTAAGGAAAATATTGGGAAATGATCAGTACACATAAGATTAAGTTCTATGAAATTTAGGCCCTATACTTGTATTATAATTTGCATATAATGGTATATGCTGGTACAGGGGGACATTCTTGGTTAAACAAAACAAAAACGCATGTTTTCGTAGGGCCTTTTAGTCATATAGAGGAAAATATTGAGGCTGAGACTCTTTAGGAAATGATCTTTACTTCCGTTTTCCTTTGCGGCAAACTATTTTAATTTTTTATCGCTCTGATAAAACAAATTTAATTTTCAAGAACAACCTTAGTGAATACACTGAGCAACGCGGATTCTGCGGCATGGAATTGATTATCAAATATCGACACAAATGTCGATGCAGTTCTTAAGGTCTAACACCTTAACACATGAAAATTGTTGTTGTTTAAATTGAAACAGACAAAAATTGTTGTCGTTTGAGATTCTCTTATTCTCTTTTCGCTCTTTTTTCAACAGTTTTCGACAGTGATGTAAGCCAATCTAATAAAAATAGATTAGCTTACATTTTAACGAGTCATTGATAAACAAAGCAACAACAATTTTCATGTGTTACGTTCCGTTAAAGTAACGGTCGGCTAACTAGGCCTTTAGGCTATACACTACTCTTTTTGAATTGGCTGTTGCTCTCGGAATATACGCTGATAAAATGTCCCTGTCCGTAATATTGACTATCAGAATCATTCCTTATATCCAAAGTGACTCACTTTGCTTGAGGGTGTTGCGCCAAATTGTGAGTTTAAAAAGTGTTGACCGAAATAAGGCACCCACCGCTAGTGATGCACGAAAGTTTGTGCAAAAAGTTCGTACCGACGAGAATGTGGCTACTGTGGTCGAAACTCAATTCAAGAACGTCAACTTGGTATTTTACGCACCAACGTTACGAAAATTTTGCACAAAGATCTGTGATTATTTGCTTACAAGGTCCGATTGACTCAGCAATTGAAGGCAAATGACCATCCATAATATTACGACTTTTCATTACGGCCCTTACATAATATAAAATCGGACAGCGAATTTCACCGAAAAATCATCTGTTCTGGCGAGACGAATTCTGATCTCCTCGTTGTCTAGACGTCCACAGTTTGGTGGGGATTTTGGAGTGGTGGCATGGAAAATAAAAAGACAAACATTTTTTTTTTCGAAAATGCTGCTAAAAATAACATTTTCGTCAACGTCAAGCACTACAGAGCTATGATTACGGATGATTATTGGCCGAAAATGGAATATATTAACTTAAATAATCTTTAGCTTCAGCAGGATGGAGCTCCACGTTTCACAGCTCATCAAAGAATCCATCTTTTTCCCACTGTTCACTAATGTTATTATCACTTTGGAAATCGTATTATCGTCTTGGCGATGTCAATTTGTAGCCTATGAGATGGGTTTATACCAAGAGCCCCCACACAAACCGCTAAGGGTCTGTGAGCACATACACAATCTCAACGAGAATCTCACAGAAAAAAAAAACGTAAACATTTTACATTAGTAGTCACTTTGCTAAATATTTAACAAACCAATGCATTTTCATTTTAACCACTTTACTTGGTTGGGGGCCTTTGGATTAGACCCCTCAAGCATTTTTCTTAAGGAGTGCCGTTAAAAATCGATACTTTATGAATAAACCAGAAATAATTGGCTCCCTAAATATTTATATCGTGTTAGCTATTCGTGCGATTGAACTAGAAAGCGTCAATAAATCAGAGCGCAACTCTTCGTCATGAACAATAATGTTAACTCATTTTGTTTAATAAAATCTAATAAACTGAATCGCAAAATAGAGTTAAAATCGACAAATAAACCAGAAAGTATCTAAAATGTCAACACTTTTTCACAAAAAAAAAGCAATGACAGTTTCTTTGCAGCCAACTTCACTACTTAACGCTCTAACAAATATGTAACTTACAACATGAAATCGTTTCATGAAATTTCTTCAATTCTTTTTTTAACTTTCTTGTTTTTCCTTGCCTCTACGCCTCTTGCCAACACAAAACCGGTTTCATGCATTTGATTTCATGAAAAATGTCATCGTGCAATTTAGCTAAAAGTCGAATTTTCAAGTTACAAATCGTTGACGGCGCGCTTACTTCAAGGCGAATTATTTTTTGCTCTTTTTTTTGGCTAATGTCTTGTCAAAAATACATTGTTTTATATCTGCTAGTAGAATTCATACCCACCTGGTATGAATACGCCTTTGTTTGCTTCATACAAGACATTAGCAAAATAGGCGAAAAACAGTTAGCTGGGCTAACGCCTCCACCTGGTATGAATTCGCCCTGGCTTCATACATTTAAGGTTATTAACTGCCCGTCTACATTAACCCCGTATCCATTAGACTTTAACATGTCTTAACTTTATTTTTAATACTGGCTTTTTTATAAGAAGTTTGAGTTTTGTTAAGACATGTTAATGGCTAATGTAGACGGGGGTTTAGACATCAACATGTCTTAACAAAAGTCAAACTTCAAATTTTTTGCTTTAACTTTTTACTTTAACTTTTAAGATTTAAGTACTTATTGTTAGTTCATAAAAATTTGAAGATACAATAAATAAATATGAAAAAAAAATTAAAAAAGAAGTATTAAAAATAATGTTTTTTATATGAAGTTTGACTTTTGTTAAGACATATTGATGTCTAATGAAGACGGAGGGGTAAGGTTTGTCTGTTATTTAAACCCCCGTGTACATTAATCATTAATATGTCTTAAATAAAGTCAAACTTCAAATAAAAAAACAGAATTAAAAATTATGTTTTGTTTTTTAAAGTTTGAGTTTTGTTAAGACATGTTAATGTCTAATTGATACTGGAGGTAATGTTGTGTTGATATGCTGTGATATGATAACATTAGAATCTTCCATTCATATTCATTTACTTATAGGCAAATTCTTTCCAATGTTGACACGTGGCGAATTAGAAATTACCCCCGTCTCCATTGGACGTTAACATGTCTTAACAAAAGTCAAACTTCATATAAAAAAAACACATTATTTTTAATACTGGTTTTTTTACATGAAGTTTGACTTGTTAATACATGTTGATAGCAAATGCAGACGGGGGTTTATATTTTCTAGTCGGGATTTTTTTTAAATTTTAGAATGATGTCATGCAAATATATTAATGCCGTTTCCTTATCCTTGTTAATTGATTTAAGTTTGAAGGAATCGGAAGCTTCTAATGTTTTTGGCATGAAATTTTAGTGTTATGTCTATTGGACTTAACACATTTTTTGAGACTTGAAAAACATTTAAAAGCCTCTTATAAATTAAACTGCAATGACTAAACTAGTCAGAAGCATCATCTAAATACCCAAAGGGAACTTCTCTAACAGTAAATGTTTACAAACACTACTCCCTCTATTCCCACATTTATAATTTTTCTTACTAGTTCAACCACAAGAAGAAAAAGATATGAGAGTTCTGGTAATACTAAAATAAATTGTTCAAAAAATTGGAGTAATATTAAAAATATGTCTCATATTCATATTACTGTTGATAAATAATTCAAAAAAATAACACAAACAAATTTCTAGTAATGTAATTTATTTCCTCTCTCCTTCATACGTTCCTGCTTTCCAATTTCACTATTAATGCATTAAAAATACATCTGAGTGGTGGGAATATAAAACAGAAGGATATTGTTAAAGTCTGCAGAAACAAACTGAAAAGAGGAAAACACAACTAAAACACTAAATAGATTCGTACCAAGGGGTGGGTTAAAGAAACATAACCTCAAAATAACAACACAAATTACTGTCGCAAATGGCAAAAAACAACCGAAAAACACATCAAATGACAGTTATTTTTTGTTTTTTGTCTCTTAAGCTTCAGTTTTTTTTTTGAACGCTCGTAAAAAAATCTTGTTGTCTTAAGGTGGTGGGGGAGGGGTAGAATATTCCCAAAGGTGTATAAAATTATGCGATTTATGTCTGTTGCATTTGACTCGTTATGCTAAGACCGTCATGTACTTAAGTCTTTTCAGGGGTTAGTAGCCTTAGGATAGGCTTGTTATATGTTTTTATTTTTTGTTTCTTCTATTTATCTTATACTCAAAGTTCAACTCGTACATTATGATTGTCATGTTTATATCCGTTTGTTTATGTATATTAAACACTGAACATCTTTTCCTCCCATTCTATGACTACTGTTCATTATCCTGGATGTTTATTTAACAAGAACTCCTTTTTACACAAATTCAAACAAAAATTCTAGCATATGGATGAGAAAGTTTGGAAAGTAGCAAGCAACCTGATGTGTTATTTTTTTTTTTTTTTTGGTTTTTTTTCTGGGGGAGAGTGGGAAAAGTCAAATTAATTTTAATCCTAGAATAATATAAAAGGAAAAATTGAATTAAATTTCATTACTTGTTGTTGGTGGTAATGCTATGTTTTATGTTGCGTTTGCTTTTTTCAAAACTGTCAGTTTATGTAATTGAAAAAAATATGATGTACATTAAATGAAATTTTGAATGAAATACTTGTAATCCAATATTTATCCTGGTAATACTCGCTTTTTTTTGTTGCTTTAAAAACAAATATCCGTCACTGAACACCGCGTAATAATTAACAATATACATTAAACACATAGATGACAACAGGCTGCCGACCACAATCTCTCAAAACTTAATGATACAAATTTATATGAAGAGGATTATTTAAACACAATCACAACTACCGCTGTCGCCAACTTAGTCCAATTCCGGGAACAGTTCCAGTGCTGTTAATATATAGCAGAACAGCAGACCAATTGCTGCTTCGTCTCTACACCCTTAAACTTCCTTTTCAAACCAACCACTTCTGGAGATTGTGATACATACATATGTAACTAGTAACGTGATGTCAGTTAAAGGACACATAGGCACAGCTGGGAATGTAGCAGCACATTAGTTAGAAAAAAAAGGGATCTGCTGTCCTTAAACCTGGAAAGGTAGGGAGAGGCTAATACATGTAGACAGGGTCGAATGGTGCTCAAAGAGCCCTTTGGCACATAGACTATTAAGGTGCTCAGATATAATAGTAATACCTTAAGGTGAATAAATGCGTTAGTGACGGGTCAAGGAAACTTCAAGTATCATCTAGCCAAGATAAAAATTGAAGAAGATGATGATTGCAGGCTGTGCCTGAAAGAGGCTGAGAAAGTAGCGCGCATTGTGTGTAAATGTTCAGCACTAGTTTGCATAAGGCTGAGGACTACGGGTAGAAACTTGTTAAATGTGAATCTCATCAGGAATCTCATCAGGAATCTAACCATTGGACAAATGATAGCAATTACTAGAGACTCCGCGATGAAGTCTCTGGTAAGGCCGACAGTTACCAGTCCATAGTCAGAAATCAATAAAATAAGGAAAAAGGCTGGTGGTAGCACGTGATTCAATGAAGGTAAGGTTGCTGTAAATTACAAATCCAGTGCCTATTTTTTTAAGAAAGGAAGGGGAACCATTAAGTAAGCGGTCTACTTCGATATCCCTCCTACATTAATGTTAAATAATTCAGTCAGCAAGGACACCATTGTTATATGAGCCTTTTGGCCATCAAGTATAAAGAGTATATTTCCTCTATTTTAATAAATTTCTTTGCCTAAGATTTCCTCCTAAAAATCTAAGCCTCCCCGCATAAAGGTAAACTTCAATTGTTGGCCTTCTCTTCTGCCTAAAAAAATAACGCTAGTGCATACCCTTCCCGGATTACTTCTGCTTTATAAATAACTGAGTCGAACATCTTGGTGGTAAGATTGACTGTACCATGTCGATTTAAAATATTTCATTTAGGAAATCCATTATTTGACGCATAAAACCATTTTTAAAAGCCATGGTTTTAGTAAACTTCAAATCCAATTGGAGCCCGAAATAATGGATAAGCCTAAAAAGCTTAAATGTCGAGGATAAACGTCTCGAAGAATAAATAGCATTTTGAGTTTTTTATGGTGCTCCACCAATATAAGACTTTCGAATTAAAAATTATTTTAATACTCCTTCAGGAATTGCTAACCTATGCTTTGTATAGAAAGTCGAAACTTCCAAATTCATATGAAAATATTTTAATATTAACGTTTCACGCCTTCTCCAGGATCTGCAGTCTGACAAACACCTACGTATAGACAATCATAATTCCCTACAATAACAATTGGAGATTTGTATGGTACCTTACAAATATAAGACATTTCATTTAGTGATAATTTGAGTTTTGTATGGTCCTCCACCAATATGCTGCTTTTAATCAATTTTTTTTCCTTCTTTAGGTTAATAAAGCAATTGCACTTGGCTGATTCATGCAAATAATTATTACTGTACCATAGTACAGCTATTCGAGGCAGACCAATCAGCCAATACTAGAGTTAGACGTAAATCACTCGAAGGCCGCAAAAAAGGATGGCCGAAAAAAAGGATGCTAGCGCGTTGTTTATCTACCCTAAGAAACTTTACAAGGCGAATTCATAACAGGTAAACTCGAGAGCTCAGCTGACTATTTGTTGTCACCATCTTACAGTGTCAAATTGTACTAACATTTTTTATTTTGACAGCCAAAAATAATTTATACAACAACAAAATGTACGTATTTTTATTACAGAGTTGTACTCTTTTTTCGCCGCGAGTCTACCTTGTTTATTGTGCCATGAAACTTTAGGTCTCAACAGCTCACCTTTGATGGCAATGTTCTCGCCATCCTCATTTTTAAAGAATCATGCACCAATGATGCCACCGTATGAGAGTCTAAAAGCCAGGATTTAATTCGCTATCCTACACAGTTGTGAGATTTTATCATAAAAAATATGACAGAATTCTCTTCTACTCAAAAAATGGTTTCAAAAAATGGTTTCAAAATGGCGTTATAAGGTTCACAATATTTTACAAAAAGATGATTTTGCAACTCTGATCGCAATGAAAAAAACTTTTTACGAGTTTTTTTTTATATAATCAAATTGTAGAGACCTGTCAAAAAGTCTGATGTTAAATCATGGACTTGAACTCCAATCTACATTAGTCATTAACATGTACTAACAAAAGCCAAACTTCATAACAAAAAAAAAACATTATTTTTAATACTGTTATTTTTATATGAAGTTTGAGATGTCAAACTTCGTATAAAAAAACAGTATTAAAAATAATTTTTGTTTTCATATGAAATTTGACTTTTGTTAAGACATGTTAGTGTCTAATGGATACGGGGGTAAGAGGCCGTTTTCACTAGCCATCAACATGTCTTTTTAACAAAAGTCAAATATCATATAAAAAACATTATTTTTAAAACTGCTTTTTTATGAAGTTTGACTCTTGTTACCCCGTCTACATTAGACATTAACATGCCTTAACAAAAGTCAAACTTCATATAAAAAAACATTATATTTATTACTGTTTTATTTTTTATATGAAGTTTGATTTTTGTTAAGACATGTTGATAGCAAATAAAGACGGGGGTTTAAAACATGTTGATGGCTAATTAAGACGGGGGTAATCCTTATCGGAAGACAGAAACTAAGTGCCCGTCTAACAAAAGCCAAACTTCATATAAAAAAGCAGTATTAAAAATAATTTTTTTTTATATATAAAGTTGTACTTTTGTTAAGACATGTTGAAGCTAAATGAAGACAGGATAAAAAAAAGAGATAATAAAGTTGCCAGTTATAACAACCATATCACAGTCTATTCTCTGACGAAAAACGAGAACCACAATTAGTACCCTATTACTAAGGGATAAATTTTATTTTATTTAATCTTTCATTAAAAATAAACATTTAACTCAGTTTTAATGGATTCCAAGTATCCCAACATTTCATATTCGTTTCAAATTTGGGATTTATCATGCATTGGCTTAAAGGTTGGACAATTTAATTTCTTATTTATGTGGCCTGTAGTGTAATGCCTAAAGCATTTTTTCATTTATTTATTTTTAACACTAAAGGGAATTTGTTAATGTAACTTTAAGAAAATTTTTAGGTCTATTTGTTTTTTTTTTTTCTTATTTTCTTGCCAAGATTTAAGCATAATATTTTTTTATTCTACCAAAAAAACAACAAGACAAAACTCCATAACTCAAAATTAACTCGTGTGTTATTTGTTCCTATTTATTGCAGTTTCTCTAGAGAATTACGTTACTAGGCCAGTCGTTCTATAAACTTACAAGTACATTTGGATTGTTTTCCTACATATTTTTTTTCATTTATCACCCTTATGCTACACCGGCATTAGGAATTTTTCTTTTCTATTTTCCTACTTTATTATTCAATGGTTGTTTTTCTAAGAAAACAAATCAAAGATTGTTTAGAGATTAGAGAGACAAACAACGAACTAAAAGGAGTTTGTTTGGTATGTGTGTTTCTATTTCTTGAGCCTGCAGCAAGCCGCCTGTTTGATTGGGATTGAAGATGTTGTTGATTTTGTAGAGGAAGATGGGTATTTATCAAAAACCAATATCATTGATTTCGATTGCCCTTAACGATTAAGAATATGGTGAGTACGAATAAAGGGTATATTTTACTTTACTTTATAAGCCTAATAGATTTTGACTTTAAACGAGTGATAAGAAAATGCAGGGTATTTTTTAAAGACAGTGGAAATGGATTCTATTTATTCTTAAATAAAGAAAAATAGTCAAAGAAATGCTAAAAAAAAGGAAAATCAATTTACTTTTTTAATGTTTGTGGTTAAAAAAAAAAGAACAAAACAAGAATTATATGGCTTTTCAGTTTTGAAATAAACCACAATCAGATTAAATATTAAGTTGTTGCAATTTATTTTATAAGAACTTCACTTTACAAAAGAAAATAAGAGAAGTTTGACTCATGTCAAGACAAAACGATGGCACGTGAAGACGGGGTGGTAGGGAAATAAGTAAAGTTGTGCTTGTTCTAGGCACATTTAACAAGGTGACAGCCAAGGCGAATTTATACCAGGTGGAGTTGATAGCCCAGCTGATTGTTTTTTTCTCTCGTTTTTTTGCTAATGCCTTGTCAAAAATACATTGTTTCATATCTGCTAATCTAATGTCAAAATTTTGTTGTAGTTGTTGCTCTACTGCTCACACCTGGTATGAATTCGCCTTGGTGACGAATTTTAACAGTAACAAACCGTAACAATTTAATAATTTTCTTTTAAAATAAATGACTAATGTCCCATTCCAGACAAAAAAAAAACTTTTAAATTTTATTTTTAATATTAACTGCCCCTTGTGCTGTCACCTTATTAAATGTACCTTAAGCTTGTAAGTTGCTTGTTCAGATCACTTTACTGAACTAGGTCGTTCTTTTAGTTCATTTGCTCAGTAGGTAAGCGCAATTTTTGTGAGTCAACACTGTCGGAGCTAAACACTGAGTTTACATTAGACAATGCTGCCATGATAATAGCAATATAGACACCCCTTTTCACTAATACCTGTAAACTTTCTCAATTGTCTCTACTACTGTTGTCAATATTTTGAAGACAGGTAATAGCACAATGATTTCACGTATACTGACAATAATTTTGTGTACAGAAAAAAATTCAAAAGGAAGAAATCAAAAGCAAAAACAGTGATTTGACGTATGCTGACAAAAACTAAAATTTTTGTGTATAGAACAAAATTCAAAAAGAAAAAATTTAAATTAATTGTCCTAACTATTGTCTGGACGCTTATACAACGGAGGCAAATATCAGCATTTTTGACAACTAATACGTATTCTTTTATTGATTACAGTATTGTCAAATGTAAACGTAAGTAAGTTTAATCAGTAAAAGTAGGTAAGTTCAATCAACAATCAGCAAAAAGATTTTTGTTTGCTTATGAGCGCACTCTTTAACTTTTAAGTATTTTTATACATTTTCTTGGAGCGAACATAGTTTTACATACCCAGTCTAAATCTCAATTGTTTGTCGAAACTGTTTACAAAATAAGGCAAAATTCGTTAAAATCGCTACTTCTAGGGAACACCCTTTAATTTTTAGTAATTGTTATAGTTGCCACAGTAATACACCTTCTGTGAAAATTTCAAGAGTCCACCTATAAGGTCATATTACTTTCGGAACGCCCTTTAATTTTTAGTAATCGTTATAGTGGCCAAAGTAATACACCCTCTGTGAAAATTTTAAAAGTCTACCTATAGTTGCGATAGTATTACACCGTCTGTGAAATTTTCTATTTATTATGATTCGAAAATAATGTTATATGACCTAATGAACTGAACGAATGAGCTGAACCGAACTAAGGAGCTGACTGAAGTAGTGAGCTGACTCAACCGAATTAAGGAGCTTAACCGAACTAAGGAGCTGACTGAACTAGTCTGCTGACCGAAGTAATGAGCTGAGCGTCACTGTCGGAACGCCCTTTAATTTTTAGTAATCGTTATAGCTGCCAAAGTAATACACCCTCTGTGAAAATTTCAAAAATAAAGGGCATATAAATGCAAATCACATCAGTGCCCAAACACCCTTTAATTTTAAGTAAATGTTATAGGTAGTTGCCACAGTATTACACCCTCTGTGAAATTTTCAACTATTATGGTTCGAAAGTAATGCCATATGAACTAAGTAGCTGACTTAACTAGTGTGCTGACTAAACTAGTGAGCTGATTGGACTAGCTGACTGAACTAGTGAGCTGACTGAACTAGTGAGTTGACTGAATTAGTCAGCTGACTAAACTAAGGTGCTGATATCTCATTTCATTTTGGTGATCAGCTCACTTATAGCCCATTCAGGCTGCCACGAAATTAAGTAATTTCGAGCTGAAATTATGAACGAAATCTAAAGTGTTCATGGTGGGCTCTTTGACATTTGAGTTAATTTCGCAAACAGCTGAAAACGTTTAGTTACATTTGTATAATTTATTACTTTGCAAAAAGCTTTCGCACTTTCGTATTAATTTTAACTATACACGAATATTAAAAACAACACTACCACAAAATTAATGTACAAATATTTATATATTTCCATTATTTCAATTGGTTTTTAAATTTTTTCTGACAAAAGCGCACTTTCAAGGTTGTAAATATGGTTTCAAAAAAAAGTAGCTTTTTCTACAAAACCAGCGTTGTCTATCGTAATTTCAAAGTTATATCGACGAAAGAATGAGTTAATTTGGGCAATTGTAAAATGTATTCGAAATTACATAATTTCAAGTTGATTTCAGCCGAAATCACGAAATGACTTAATTTCGTAGCAGCCTGTTCAGTTAGTTCATCTGAACTCGGTCGTTCATGAACTACACAACTCCAGTGTAGAATAATTGCAAAGCAAAATCGAACAAAATATTCTAAGGAAATACATCATGTTCATAATAATAAAAATCGTAATTTCTTAAAATACCGTGCCATGTAAGGCTGAACAAACATTTACCAAAAAAAGTTTTCATGCTTATTTTATCTGACTTAAGCACAAACTTTTAATTCTTATGAGTAGGTAAGTAAAGGGTTTTTCAATAAGAGCGCTACAAAGCGCTAAATTCACGAACATGCTACGCTTCTGGTGGTCAAACGGCTTCAGTTCTTGCGTCAATTTGATCTTGTAAGGATGTAGGCTAAGATATTTTCGCAAAATTCGCCACAACGACGTCACAGAGATGCCCAACGCTTGAGAACAACGTGTGAGAGATACATTTGGGCTTTCTTCAACTGAAGCCCAATATTCTCGTCACTACGGGCACTTCTTTGTCTCACTGGCACGGGAACATTTTGTACTGTTGCCTGTGGATTCAAATTTGTCCACTAGACGCTCAATTGTTGATCTGCTAGGACGATTATGACGACCATAAATTGGACTTAGCACTCTTAACGTTGAGTCCACTGACTCCGAATTGTTGGCTCGTATATCTTTCCATCATGAAATGGCAAACCTTACTGAAGAGAAATGTCAAAAGAGCGGCAAGAAATATGGCGTCGTCTGCTGTCCTTGTCGCTCTACTTTTGTAACGTCCCTTGTTGAAAAACCCCTTATATTCCTCAATTTTCTTCATTTTATTTTTTACACTTTGAAACTGGTGTAAAATTCTCTTATTAGCTGGATGTTATTTGTTTTTTTTTTTCAGTTTTCTTTTATAATTTCGTCTAATACCCCTGAGAAAACATTTTAATTTGCTGTTAGCACATTAAATAGATGTATGTATGTTTTCCTTTTTTGGAAGCTCCCATTGAGTTGTCACTTCCTGTCTGGTGTTAATTTTAAAGCCATTCAGTCAACTATTTATTACGTACAAATTTAGCAGAAATTGTTGGATTATTTATATTTACATAGTTGCTATAATGGTTTCAGTCTTTGATATTTAAAAGTTTTACTTAATTCAAAGAAATTCAGCCTGTTTGGTATTCACTGTTGCGAATTTTTTCTTACGATTTCCAACCAAATTTGTACTGAAAAACGCCAGAACCGCAAAAATGTTTATTTAGCGGTAAAGTGAAAAAAATAGCTGCAATTATAAAGATTACATTTAAATTTTAAAAATATTTAATTACAATTAAACTATATTTAAATTTTAAAGCCATTTCTCTTCAGTAGGTTATGCCATTTAAATAAGACGGAAAACCTGAAAAAACTGGCCCTTAATTTAACATTGGCAATAAATAGAGCTCTTGATAATGAGTTCGCTATTTCTTTGCAAAATCTTTAAGATATTGAATTTCTATAAACTAATTTTTTTGTTACCAATGTTCAATTTATTATTATGAAAAATCTCTTTGTTTAAATGCAACAGTATTCCAACTAAACATTAAAAACCATACAGCCACGAACCTACACAATTAATTCACTTCATATCACCCTGTCACTATACATTTTATTCCTACTGATGTGGCAACTTGAATAACTTTCGTAAAATGCAACTGTGTATTTGAGCAACAAAAGAGAAAATCAAAGAACAAAGTAACAAAAGAAAACGAAAACGTCGACGCGTCGATAAAAAGAAAAAATTTTGTGTTGCTTTATTTCTACAAATATTTAAGCTTTTAAATGCATATTGTTTAATAAAATTAGCTTAAACAAATGTAGTAAAGTGCAATATCAACGAAATATATAAAATATCTATCAAATAAATTCAATTTAAAAAGCAATTAATTAATTTTCCAAATGCCACCATATTAAAACAAGACGCATTTTTTGGGTTGCATGATTTTTTTCTTTTCAATGAAGTGCTTATGCATAGAGCTTCAATATTCCATGGCTGTGTCTGTTATTTGCTTCATTATCATTGTAGGGTTAGTGCAGATGAATTAAAAACCCGTATTATGTGTGAGTGTAACAATAATAGATTTGTGTAGTTTATTGTAAAACACTAGTTTCGAGTGGTGCAAATGGATGTGAAGTAGGAAAAAGTGAACGCAGCCATTTAAAAAAATATACATAAATAATA
Source organism: Phasia obesa (assembly GCA_949628195.1). Taxonomy (NCBI): domain Eukaryota; kingdom Metazoa; phylum Arthropoda; class Insecta; order Diptera; family Tachinidae; genus Phasia; species Phasia obesa. Next base: position 137,006,069 of record OX451216.1, on the reverse strand, counting down.
TAAAAAACTAGGAAAATATGCAACAAATACGAGAAAAGAAGAAAAAATGTAGAGAAATTCCTTTGATAACAACAACAACAACAAAATGGAAAATATAAGAGAAAATATATAAACAAAAATAAGATTATATTTTTCATCGTTTCAGTATCCCATGAAAAATGCATAATGTAGATTATTGAGTTTATAATAACTTTATGAAGATCTAAAAAGCAACGTAAGTAATTTAAATTAATTTGTGTCAAAAAGCATTTTTTTTTATAAAAATAAAACTTATTAATCCCCACATAACGCCCTAGTTTATTTCATTGACATGCTTACGTTTATTAAAAGTACATAGGTACATATGTATGTATATATATTTGTAATTAAAAAACGTTAAGCTAGCAAAAACGCCCACCTTTAATTTGTTTTACAGTTTTATTTTACTATGTTTGGCTCTAACAACATGTTTATTCCAACAATTGTTGTTAAATATGACTGCATTTTATAAATGCTAAATGTTAACATAGAGTAGTAGTCTTAATAAATAATAATTTCCTAGTGATGTGGTTTATACCTTCAGTCGGTGCTTTGTGTTTTTATTTTTGTTAAGGCATTGTTATCGATAAATATACACTGAATTTTCTTTTTTCCGTATTTTGTTAGTGGAAAAATCAAACAAGTGTTAACATTTAAAATATCTCCAGCTCTCTCTCTTAATAGTCACAATTAATATTACTTTCTCTAGATGTAAATAAAAAAAAAAAATAGAAAAAGAGTGATAAAAATTATTATTTAATAATTAATAATTATATTTATACCTATAAGATAATTATTAATTATTAAATGATAATATTTAATAATTATTAAAATTCTAAAAATAATATAAAATTCTAGGAATTTTTGTAAAGCTCTGTAAAAAGTATTTAAAATATATTAATAACAATGTAATTCCACAAAGTAAAAATACAAATCAAATAGGTACCTACAAATTTTATTTAATTGGCTATTTGGCAGTAAGTAATTTATAAGTCATTATTTTAATACAGCGCCATCTTTTGCGCAACCATGTTTAAAATTTGGCAATATGGTTATTATTGGAATGGTAATTAAAAGTACTATCCAACTAAATGAAATTAATAAAAAAATGAAAAATGGAAAAATTTTTAAAGTAAAATAAAAATATTTTTTATTTTTATTCTGCAACCGGTTACGCAGAAAATACTTAGTAAGCGAAGCCGGTGTTTGTTATACTAGATATAGAGGAGAAAAATCTTGCGTCCGGCCGAATGCCGGCTATGAAAGAAATCTTTAGTTAGCGAAGCCGGTATTGGTTATATCATAGAGGAGAAAATCCTTGCACCCAGCCGAAGGCAAAAAATCTTTAGTAAAAGAAAAAAAAATGTTTTTTTTTTAAATGTTTTTTGTGCTCACTCGAATTTTTTAATTAATTTTACATTAATTAAATATTACTTTTAATTGTCTTTCCAATGATACCCATATTACCCTATTCCGACTTGATATAGGTATTCGAGATATACATTTTAAATCCAAAATTTTTGGGGGTCCATTTTTTTCACTTGACATTTTTTGCTTAAAATTAACTTTTACACACAATAGGCTCATATTTTATTTTTTCCCTTAAAGTATGCAGTACCTTTACATCGGTAAAAAAAAACGTCAAAGGTACTTTCACTGCTTTTTCTCCACTTTCTGTTGGAAATGATATTTTTGCGGAAATATTATGAAACAGGATACTAAGGTACCTTCTTACAAAATTTTGTTAAAATCCGTTCCGTACGTGATGCGATCGTAGACAGACTGACAGGTAATAAGTTACTGTTTTATTATATGTATAATTCAAGTTTTTATTTCTTTCTTGTAAAAGTAATTTTTTATCTCTATTTTTAAGGTTAATACCTATTTATAAAGCATAAAGCTTAATTAGTATCAGCTATATCATAGAAAACATAATAAACTCTTGCCATTGAGCTTCTAATCTTTTGCTTACAAGCTGCAAATCATTTAATGTCTAAACAAACAGCTGGGTACTGTCAAGATACTATAGTAAAAAAAATTTTGAAAATACTTTTATTTTCATTGGTATCAGTTTTATAATTATATTTTTATTGTTTTTTTATCACTTTTCTGTTGCAGTTTTATTATATGCTAGTTTGCCGGCCACTTTGTTTATTTTACTTTGAAAGTAGTTCACACAATATTTTAAGACTCTTAATTTTATAGTGCTTCAGATATGGTTTATGTATTACTTTATATAAAGCTACACATCCCTGGGTAATTACTCAGGAACATAGCCTTTATAGGTATAAAATTCTAAAATACACTAGCTAGAAAAAGTCTGCGTACAAAGATCTAATCATTATTAAAATCCTTAAAAACGATATGAGGATAGTTCTAATGAATTTAAAATTTATATTATTATTAGGGGTGTATTCATACTTCCATTAAGTATTAATATAAAAATAAAAATAAGCTAATTCAGCAAAAACAAAATTATGTGCTTAAATAATACAAGAAAAAGTCTGCGAACAAATCTATTATTGGCTTTATAAAGCACAGAATTTTCGTTGAATTTTGAAAATAAGTAACTTGTTTGATAACATTTTCTTTTAAGAACTTCAGCCAACCTCTATTGCAATGAGTGAACGAATTTTGTAGTATATTCAACTGATATTGCTTCACATACACTTTACAAATCTTTTAACATATTTATCGATGTTCTTACATGCTAAAGTATTTTTCTTTCCAACAAATCCCATAAATGTTTAATAGGATTGAGATCTGGAGACTAGGGTGGAGTACGTAGCTGTTTTAGTACATTATAGAGCAGCCAAAGCTTTAGAATATCGGCAGTGTGCTTTGGGTCATTATCTTATTGAAAAAATAATGGCCCTCAAATTCCAGTTTCATGACATATTGATTTAAATTTTCTTTTAAAATATTTAAGTACATATTGTCGCTTTTCCATTGTAGAATCAATAAACTGCAAGTTACCCACTTCATTAGCCGCCATGCACCTCCATACCATATTACCACCACCACTGTGTTTAACAGTGCCGCACAAGTTGAGTTTTTTCAAAGATGTACCGTGTTTTCTTCACACAATATGCCTTCCTTTCTTTTCTAAAAATGCAATACATATTCTCATCTGAGAATATAACCTTTTCCTAAACATCGCTGGCTTACTAATGTGTTCTTTTGCAAACAAAATTCATTTTTGCCAGTTCTTAAATGAAATTAAAGGGTTTTAACGGGATACACAGGCATGAAAACCACTTGTTTTTAAATTTTTTCAACAGTTTAATTCGCTATACTTTTATTAAATTTGGCTTTGATATTTTCAGCAGTTATCTTAGGATCTTGCTGCACTGAACTTATAATATACATATGTTTCCCCAGATTGTTAATTTTTATGGGCGTCCAGAAAGAGGCTTAAGAAGCAGACTTTTTCTACCTAGTGCATATAAAAAATTCTAAAATTATTGTAGAGTTCTGTCAATAGCCTTCTAAATCTTCCTCTGACAAAAATAAAAGGAGAGGCTATGTTTGTAGTACCGATGAACCGGTACACTGTCGAACTTCCAGTACTTTTTTCTATTTTCTCTTGGAAATGAGAGTTGCGGAAAAAATTATACTATATTTGAACCATGATACTAAGGTACCTCCTCACAAAATTTTGTGAAAACTTATCCAGTAGTTTTTACGTGATGCGAACATAGACAGTCAAACAGACAAAAATTCAAAAAATTGCTGTTTTGTATACCATTTCGATTACTATCTGCACCAGCAATAAAATGGTCAAAAAATATATCGTATACATGCGATGGAATATTGAAATGCAACAGATATATCTATACAATTTATGCTCAACAATTTAAAATGGCTTACTATTCAACAAAGACTAGAACTAAATACACTGAAGATCATACAAAAACTGAAGATGGGAAACGCACCTCAATATTTATGCGATCAACTTCAATATGTTGGACAAATACAACCATATAATCTAAGAAATGTACAGGATTTTAGACTGGAAAAGGATGATATCAGACTGGGTAGTCAAGAGAACCAACGTGTCTAGGGAAGTAAGGGGAGATTGCAGAGTGTCAAGGTCAATCTGGCCTAGACTGGACGCTGCGAAAACCGAGATACTCCTGGGTCTAGACAGGAAGGTTCTAAGAGCCGTGATCACTGGTCATTGCGCCATTAGGGCATTGATTAGCAACTGGGTCGTCGGTACACCGGACTTTTGTAGGATGTGCGAGAATGAGGAGGAATTGGAAACTGTTGAGTACGTCGTGTGTCACTGCCCGGTATTACAAAGCCGCAGACTTAGATGGCTAGGTGATAGATTTCTCGAGGGGCTCTTCGACATCGCGCGGTGTAAAATCGAGGATGTCGTCGGCTTCATCAAGGAAATCGGGTGGCTGAGTGATAGGTAGCAGGAAGCATAATACGTCTCTCTTTTTCCTCCCACTCTTCTTAGTTTTAGTTTTTTTTTTTTTAGTTTAGATGAAGGGAATCACAATGGATGTGACATATTTGGCACAACCCTTCCTCACCTAACCCCAACCTAGACTGCAACCTGTATCAACTACAGCAATGCAGAGATCTCTTTTTTACAAGGGCCTTAATTTATTCAACATGCTGCCAAACGATATGCTAAAATGAAAGAAATCTTAATATTTTTAACCGAATATGTGTTCAATTTGTTAAAAATAATAATAATTCACAGAGCTTTTAACAAATAACAAGTATTTAGCAAAATTAATTAATTTTATTATAAATAGAATAATTAAAAGTATTTGTAATACTACTTATTAATAATGATAAAAAAGAAATGGTCCTGTTATATTATATCGTCACCTAAAATGCAAAAGGCCGTAACTACTCAAAAATTTAAAATTTACTTTTTGTTTGATTATGACGAACTTAACCGAAACACATCTACAAGGCAAATTTTACATGTATACGTCTAAAAATAACGACTTTATTGGTGAAAAACAAAAGGCCGTAACTGCAACGTCAACTAAACCAAAAGGCCGGAACTGCACTTTTCCAAAAAAAAAAAATCAAAATAAAGTTGGCTTTGATTATCTTTCAATGTGTGTTATGTTTGTTTTCTAAGTTTGAATCTAAAATGTGGATATTAAGTTTTAAGTAGTCTTTAATTTATAACGTTTATTCCTTCTCCTGTAAAAAACTAAAAAGTGTAGTTACGGCCTTTTGCATTTTAGGTGACGATATGTATAGATAAAGGACATATTCATAAAAGATAACGGGTCTATGAAACAAATTTTAACACAAAATTTATAAATCAAAAATAAATTTTATAAATTTGGCGGTAATAATTCCTCCTTTTAATCAAAAGTTATTAAAAGACTAATGTTTCGTAATTTTAAACATAAAAAATTTGTTTTTAAAGACTTTTTGTTAGTTTAAATTTTGTTTATGAATTTTAACATTAAATTAAACTAGGCATTCTTTACAATTTCTAAGCTCAATTTAAACAAGTACTCGTACATAACATATGCTACAATTAGATTTAAGCGCTTATTTTCAATTTTTTATCTTAAGTTTCTAGATGCAATTTAAAACAATTATAACAATTTAAACCATTGGATATATAAATAGTAGTTTATTATTACATAATTACATACAACTGCGGTATAAAAAATAGCACCAAGCCTAAGAAATTATGTCTCCGATACATATTTTCCTATAGGTTAAATTGATATATTTTAAAATTTTTCACAAGACGCCTAGGAAACTGTATAACTACATAAAATAATAAATTTTACTTTTGCTAATTATTTTATTTTGAAATTTATACTTTATTTAAAAAAAAACTTGAAAAACAACCAGTCAAAAAAATAGCACTTCACTTCAATTTGTACTAATATTAAACACTAAATTAAGAGAAAATTAAAAAAAATTAAAAAGAATAAAGGATGCATTTGTTACATTGTGCATGATTTGTATATTCTAATTAATACCTTCTTGCATATCCTTTATTTGTAATGACGTCTGCACAACGTTTTGGCATCGAATTTACAAGATAATGGCATCTTTCCTTTGGAATTTTATTACAGATTTGCTCGACAGCTGTCCAAAGCGCTTTATTGTTAGTTGGTTGCATTTGAGACACTGTTTTGTATATCTGTCCATAAATTCTTAATTGGTCTGGACTCTGAGCGGGCCATTCCATCACATTGACTTTATTGTCCCGAAACCACTTTGTCGCAAGCTTGCTTGTGTACGTCGAGTCATTATCTTGCTGGAAGACCCACACCAATGGCATTTCTTCAGAAGCATAAGGGAGCATTACTTCCTCAAGTATACCAACATAAATATTCTTATTGTGGTTTTGTAGGTCCTACACCATAGTAAGAAAAACTATTCCATACCATTACGCTAGATCCACCGTGTTTTATGGTTTTAGTTTTGGGTTGAATTCTGCGATTGGTTTGAATTCTGCATTTGGGGGGTCTTCATACGTAGGAATGCGATCCCTTGCTTGTAAATAATACAATTCTGGACTCATCTACCACTTATTTTTCCGTTGGAATGAGAAACTATATTTTGTGGCTAGGGCGTATTATTTTGACCGGCACTGTACAAAACATGATAGTCAATTTAGATACATTCTTAATACATGTTTGTTCTCATATGTATGATCCTAATACCCGAATAAAAATGTTCTAACCAGTTTTGATTTGCAACTTAAATTTATTTTTTTTTTTATTATAATAATTAAGTTGATAACTTAATAATTTGTTTTAAATATTAACAAAAGTAGATTAGATACAAGAGTGCTGATGACGGACGTCGCTGTCTAGAAAATGTGCATTCCGCTCCTGCTGGTGTCTAAAAATTAAATTTTCCCAATTTTTCTTTAATATTATCACCTAATTTGTAATTTAATTAATTCTTTTTAATTGTTTTTAATTCTTTCTTAGAGAGAATAAAAACGTACTTAAGCTTGATTATAAATTTCATTGTGTTAACAAAATGTTTTATTTTTTTTAATAAATTTTTCTTACCATAATACCATGACAGCTGTTATTTTTTAAACAATCTGTTATTCTAAATTGAGACTTACGTTTTTATTTAATCATATTTATCACTTTGTCTGTATATATTTTTAGACATAATATAACTATGCATTTATGTATGTGATATTTATTAAGATTTTGTGATTAATATCACTGTTTTTAAGTACCTTTTACAACGCATTGGTTAGTTTAACGATAAGTACTTTTGTTAACGCATGACCAACTGTTAGCAAGGATTTGTTGTTTTAAGGGATTAAATTTTAACATGATGTTTTTGATTAAATCCACGAGTTTATATTCCTGCAGGTAGGGTGATAGTTTCTATATAAACGTCTATGCTTGTGAGAATAAAAATTTTGCAATTTTGTTTATTTCTTGAGCAGTAATAAAATCTGTGTTTGCCGATTGTTTTTTTTTGTTTTTTTTTTTTGTTTTTTTTTTGACTGGCCAAAAGTAAATTATTTATTTAATTTTTTTTTGTGAATGTTGTTGTTTATTTTTTTTTTGTAATATGAGTTTTATATATACGATTAACTAAACGTGGGTTTATATTTTATCTTAGAAATAAGATAATTTATATAATTTTTTTAACAAACAATGCTACGTTTGTAGAAAAACAAAAATATTATGGTGCAATTTATTGTGCATTAAAACAAATATCAATTTTTTATATTTAATAAAATAATTGAACAAATAAAAAATTATTCAATTGATACCTCAACGGCAGATAACTTTAACAAGCAATTGTTTAAGGCTCACGAATTAACTATTTCAAAATATATCTTTTTTGCTTAGTCACGAAAAGCTGGTTTTAATAACGTTTTCCACTGTGGGAAAACTGATGTCTTTACACCTTCTCTGAAATATTAGTCCAATAAGCTTACCCCGATTTTCTCTGGCGTTACCACTGGTATTAACGTCTACTTCCTTGCGATGCTTAATTATTTTTATTGTTAGGTGTGTTTATTCCAAAATAGAGGAGAAAAAAAATCATGCTTCGTAAGTTTCAACTCTACTAAGAAAAATTTTGGTTAAATCTTCAGGTGGCTGATATCTTTTCCGCATGCTTAGAGCGCACTACGCCAACACAGGCTCTTTTTACCATGTTACACTGGCTTCTAGCTGATCTTATGGCCAAACAACTGGCCGTGAACTCGACAATACTACTCAGTGCAACATGGGCATGGAGACCGACTATTTTCGGCCATGCGACTATTTTGGGATGTGTCTCACCTATTCCTGGGAATATAGATTATTGTTCACACTCACGCATGTGAGGGTGTATCAATGTCTGGCACGTCTTCCATGTTGGCGCATGATCGCCATCATGAAGACGTGCTTGAAGTCTGTATAAAGACTGATCTAAAACGAAAAATGGACTGAGGGAGGTTTCTTCATTCCTAGTTTTCAAACTACCAGTTCAGCACTGTTCAGGTTGAAAAAAAAAATTTAATTAAATTTGTATATATTCCTAGCATAAAAGTAATATTTTTTCAATGGAACCTTCAACTTCAGGTATTTGGAAACTCAAATATGTATCTCAGTTAAATATTTTTGTTGTAGAAATATTTTTATATTTTTTTTTGAAAATTGGTGATGGCAAAAAACCATCCAATTGTAGAAGGACAGTAAGGAAAAATAAAAACGTGGTTTGTTTGTTGGTGTTTTGTTGAAGCTTTAATATTCTGTAATATTATTCTATTAACATGCATAATTCTCATTGTGTTTTGTAGAATTTTATTACTTATAGAGTATTTTTGGCTTCTCTAAAATTAGGAAAAAGGTTTCCTGATGATCTGGCCTGAGCAACCAGTGAAATACGTATAGGGACTAGCTCTTTCCCCCAACAAATAAATTGCATTTTTATTATAAAACGTTATGGGTAATTACCATAATATTAAATAAGTAAAAAACAATCATTTTTCACTTTAAAGTAGAAATTCAAATCCGGTTTGGGGAAGCTTGGTAAAAAAAATTTTTTTGGAATTTTCTATGATATGTCTACCTACAAATCATATAAAAAATTTTTGGGGTTTTTTGCGATAAGAAGGAAAACAATTGTTTTCTATTTCAACATTAAAGAAAAATTCGTGATAGTAATGATCGATGGAAAGGTATGTAATTATATAACAGAAACAAAGTCAAAGCAATAATGTTATATTTGTGGTGCCACGAGTAAAGAGTTCAATTCAATTGATAGCATGATCCAAAGAAAAATTGAGAATAATACTTTGCAGTTCGGTTTATACATTCTGTATGGTTGGATAAGATTTGATGAAGATATTTTTAATAAGCTTTGATCCTATTATTATTAATATGAGCAACCATTACAAAAAGAAAATTAGCGTGTTACCACAACAGGTATCGGACCTATTACCTGAAATTTCTCAAGAAATTAATTCCGATGATATTTATTTTTGTGACAGCGAATATGAAGACTAATAGTATTAAACATAAAATGTAAATTTCTATTAATAACAACTTTTTAATAAATAAAGATTAGTATGGCCTATTTCCGGGAAAATTTTGTATGTGGGCTATACGAAATCATTTACCGATTTCGTTGAATTTTTGTATGTTGAGTTACTAGCCTAAAAAAATCCAATTGCTCAAATTTCATTCATTTATTTTAAAAAATTGAGCTTCCAAATGAACACCACTGGTGTAAATTTTTTTTTTTTTTTTTTTTCAAAAATGGTTTTTTTTAAGTAGTAATGACCCACTTAATACTACGAAAATAAAAAATTAAGTGCTATCTCTAACGCCTGAATTAAGAGCCGTTTTAAGCACTTTCAACCCAATGTGCGACGTCCAGATTGGTTCGTGAATGACGGACATCTTTAGATGAGATGGGGCACAGGGGTGCCCGGAAATGAAATTGCAGAGAACTTGTTAGATCTGAAACATACCTTCCTTCTAACTTCCTTATCTGCAGCACAGTTTCTAGAACTCGTGTGATGTTTCTGTAACAAAAAAAGGTATTTGTTTCAATTTTTACGAAATGGAATGTGACTCTTTGATGTACCGCGGTAAAATTTTCAGTTTGTCCACCTTTTAATAAAAATTATATTTTCGTTGAAAACTCTTCAGTTTTTGAGAGCCTAAAAACGAACTTCACTGATAAAAAACCGACGTTCGAATTCACAAGAGATCTTCTTTTATATAACCGCAGCTATATGAATATGGCTTCTATATTCCAGAACATTTCGCAACATTAGAAAGTATTCTGGAATGTTCTACAGTAATCTGAATTGTTTTCCCGAATGTTCCCAAAAGTTCCACACCATTCCTAAACATTCGACAACGTTTTGGATTGTTATGGAATGTTGTGGAATGCTCTTAAAATTACTGGACTGTTTTAGGAATTTCCAAAGAGTTCAAGTTATAGCGTGTATATCTTAAAACATATGTTCTTTAATTAAAAACGGATAGAGGATAGAGGTCTATGACACCATATAATTCCCTTGACCGTACCGGGACTCGTTACTGAGTTATGTCACTACCTTCGGTGGGCTTCGTATTCCCATCGTCAAAAAATAAAATAAACCTTAAGTAACATAAACATGTAAGTAAAAGCCTGGTCAAGCTTTAACTCGAAAACGCACGTTATTCTCAGAGCAGCTAGTCAAATTTAGAGTTTAGTTCTCTACTATAGATATAGAATAATTACTTTGTATGGGGGGAAATTTCGGGAAGATCGGTTTACTGGTGTAGAAAGCTATAGCTTTGCAATAAATAAACAAAACCTTTTTGTGTTTTATATATTTTATAGATAGATGTTGATATTGAATAAATTCCTATTCCTCCTTCATTTGATAATAGCTGTGCCCGCCACTTCGTAAGCGCCTTGCAATATTTTGTTCGATTTTGCTTTGAAAACAATCCACACCAAAGACCCTTACTCTGTTAGTGCTTTATGGTTTATTTAGTGCAGTTACGGTTTATGTATTTAATATATATAAAGGGTCTCATCTCTACTAAAATATGCAGCCTTAAAGTATGCATATCGGTAAAATTGCGTACTTTCACTGCTTTTTCTCCACATTCTCTTGGAAATAAGATATTTTGCGTACCCTATATTTGAATCAGGATACTAAGGTACCTGCTCACAAAATTATGTTATGATTATGATGCGAACGCAGACAGACAGACAGACAGACAGACAGACAGGAAATAAGTTACTGTTTTATTATTAGATTAGATTAACATATATACCTATTTTTCTTTTCAACTTGTTTTTAATAAATTCTTTGTTTTTAATTTTCAGATAACTATTTCAGTAACACATCGTTTTCCAATCAACAAGAATTTTACAACAAAGTCGTTTTTCTAAAAAAAGGACTCTAAAGAAAAAGCTAAACGTACAAATCAAATATAAATCTAAATATTTAAAAATTTAAAAACAAATCACTACTTTAACATATTCACATATCACAAAAAACAACTTTTAATTAAATTATAATTTAATGTATTTCAAATACAAATAAGTCTGCTATAATAAAGAAAAATAAAATAAAATATATTTTACTTTTTAACAAATTTACAAACAAACAAAAATAATAACAAATAAATAAAAATACTCTCTCACACTAAACAAAACCCAACAACATATTTAAAAAGTTGTGGCTTCCTTACAACTAATGGATCCATATCATCATATACGACAACATGTAAGTTGTAAAGTAATTGTTATTTACTCACAAACAAAAAAACGAATTGAATAAGCTGAGAATTGCTTTGTAAATTGTCACAAAAAAACAGATAATAATATTAAATAATTGATATTTTTTATTTTATATTTTACTTTTACTTTTATAGTATCAACCACCCTCTAGACCAGAATTGCATCAAAAATGCAATCGTGGTTCTCATTCAAGTGATACAAGTTCAGCATACAGTGGCAGTGATACAATGGCATCCGTTTATGGTTCATCACTGGATGGTGAAGAGATTGATTTCTCTGGTTTGGTCGAATCAACAGTTGATTCAGATGAAGAAGATTTGGCAGAGTCTATGGACGTAAGTTAATTTTTTTTTATTTAGATATAAACAAAAATGATTATATTAATAATCTATTAATTAAAGATTATAATTCTTAGCTTTTCATTTTCTTTTTCATTTGGTTAATTGATTATTTTGTTATTCTCGTTAATTTTTTTACTTTTCATTATATTTTGTGACGTTGCCAACCGTTGAAAGTGAACCTAAAATTATTTTTAAACTTTTAATAAGCTGACACAAATGAGAAAGCAAAAGAAATTATTGTTTCGAAAATTTGAGTTTTAAAAATGGTTATAAAGAATGATAAACATCATATTAAATTTCTTCTTTATGTTCCCTTAGTCAAAGACTTGGATAGATTGAGTCCGATGGGTGACTTTATTTTTTAGATCGATACAACTCATTTCATTTCAAAAAATTGTTTTTCCTGTGTTGATCTTAGTGTTATCCATTTCACCAGTTATTAAAAACACCCTAAGAGTGAACCCAAGCTAGTCATTTCATGATTTTTTACTCCGAAAAAATATTTAAATCTAAAACTTGTTCATTAAAATTTGTTAAACAAATACAAAAAATAATAAGACAGATCGAAAAAAAACCATCAAAGTTTTAGTAGTTGAAAATGAACTAACAAATTAAAAAATTTTGTGGGCGTTCGCTGCCCACTATTATAATTATAATGATGTAAAATGGTAGAATTCTCCAATATGTGTAAAGTTTCAATAGAATCCATTGAAGAGAAGAATTTAAAAAAATATTTATAATGTATGGGCGTGGCTCTGTCAACTTTTACCTTACTATAATATTATATTGTCAGAATAATTTAATGTGTTAAAACTTCAATAGCATCTGTTAAATATACATTTATTTTATAAACATACTTCTTTTATTAGGGCATGGCTCCACCCACCTTTCTAAACTAATTTTACATTTTTAGAATAATTCAATGCTTGTACGTAGTCTTGAGAGAGATCGTTAAAAAAATTAATTTAAAAGACTTATTTATATTCAATGGGCGTGGCTCCACCCACTTTTGCAATTATAATTATGTATTGTTAGAATAACTCAATGTATATGCAAAGTTTCAACAACATACGTTAAAGAGAAGTACTTCAAAACATATTCCTCATAAGGGCATGGCCCCTCCCATATTTCTTATTGTGATCTTGCATTTTCAGAATAAATTACTGTGTGTGTATAAGTATTTTAAAACATATTATTTTCTAAGTACGTAACCCCGCCCACTTTTACAAACAAAACCTTACGTTGTCAGAATAAGTCAATGTGTGTGCAAAGTTTTGATAGAGATAGTTAAAAAAATTAATTTAAAAGGCTTATTAACATTCAATAGGCGTAGCTCCGCCCACTTTTGTAATTAGAATTAAATATTGTCAGAATAATAATAAAGTTTCAACAACATCGGTTGAAGATAAGTATTACAAAACCTATTCCACATGTATGGGCGTGCCCCCGCCCATATTTCCTATCGTAATCTTGCATTTTTAGAATAAAGTACTGTGAGTGTGTGTAAAGTTTTAATGAAATCGGTATAATGTAAGGTAAACCTTACATTGTAAGAATAAATAAATGTTTTTGCAAAGTTTTGATAGAATCAGTTAAAAAATAGCACTTGAAAAGTTTATTTGTGTCGAATTAGCGCAGCTCTGCCCACTTTTGTAATCATATTATCAAAATTATCATTATTATACATACGAGTATATCATTTAATTATCATCATTATTATCAAACTAGTGTACAAAGTTTTAATAGAATCGACTAAAGAAACGTACATACTTTAAAAAAACCCCACATCGTATGGGCATGGCTCCACCCACTTTCTTATTATAATTTTGTGTACTTGTAATACAAAACTTATGCAATAGAATCGGTTAAATGTAAGTATTTTAAAAACAATTCTTATGTCGTATGGACATGTCTCCGCCCACTTTTCTAAAATAAACCTTAAATTGTCAAAATAATACAATGTGTGTGCAAAGTCTTGATATAATCAGAAAATATTATTTTTATTAATTTTGTTGTAGCCCCCTCCCCCCACTTTCGTTATCCTAATATCGTATTGGTATGGCTTCGCCCTCTTTATTATTATAAACTCTAATACTTTCAATAAAAAAATAGTGCAAAGTTTAAATAGAACCTGTTAAATGTAAGGTTTGTAAAAACATACTTATTTCGTATAGGCATGGATCCGCCCACTTTTCCAAACAACCCCTTTTAAATTGACAGAATAATTCAAATTGAATGGAAAGAGTTACGTTAGGTAGGTTAGGTTGCACGGGTCGACGGCTCCGCACAGTGGGGCCAAATGCATGAAAAGTGGCGATTAATTCATAGAAGTCGTAATTTAAAAAAAAAATATTTTTTATTAATGGATATTTATAAATACATAAAAAACCAACATTTAAAAAAAAACAGAGTGAAAAAACACATTTTTTAACCCTTTATGGGCCATTTTGTGTTCTGTAAAAAATCCTCTTTTTTCACATTTTTTGCTGTAACTTTGGAACGGTGCGCTATAAATTATTCAATTAAATTGCAAATTAAAGCATACTAAATGTACTTTAAGAAAAATAAGTAATATTTTTAAAAATAATAAGGAATAAATATTTTATATGTATTTCTATTAGAAAATTTTTAAATTAAAATCATACCTTTTTTCTCGAAATTTTAAAATTTTGCTCAAAAATGAAACATTTGAAAATCGAATTGTTTTTTTATTGATAAATAACCATAAACACACTATTTAAAAAAAAATTTAATTAAATTCGGTTATTCTATTTTTTTTTTTTGAAAACAACAATTTTTTATTATAATCATTATTACCTTCAATGTTAGTATTTACTTCACATTCAATTTCATAATCATAAATTAATTCGTTACAATAATCTTAATCTTCATCTCCATCTTCATCTCCATCTTCATCATTGCTATTTTGATTGCTGGGAAGTACAAGCAACTCCAATGCAGATTTTGGCATTAGCTCTTTTTTCTTTTTAGAACTATTGTTCATGCTTGTTATAAACGGATCTGAACTTAAGAGAAATCTATTAAAGATATCTTCCATTGTTTTTTCTCGACTGCATTTACGGGCAAAATTCTCCCTATAACTTTTAAAATCTTTATTTCTGGCTTCCTGAGACTCTTCGGTTAGCTGACCAATTGGCAATGGCGATAATGATATAATTTCAGGCCCATGAATAAAATATTTGTGAAGAGTAGGAGGCATATAGTACCATGGATATTTTTTCACAAATAGCCTGGCAGTGTTATTAGCGAAGTTTGTAAATTTTTCAATGTTGACCTCAATACCACTAGAAACTACAATTAATATTGTGTGCATATTTTTGATCAACTCTAAATCAATATTAGTAATTTCAGCAGATACTTCTGCATTCTTAAAAAAACGTCTTGCAGTATTCCCGTCATTAGAGTTACCAAAACCAGGTTTTGGTTGATCAATGATCAATCCCGTTCTCTTTTTAAATTCGCGTTGAATACGACTTTTAGTTTCAGCAATAATTTTTTTTTTCTTCGTCACTTCTTGCCTGCCATTTTTGAATTGGAAGTTTATATGCCAAGTGAATAACACATTCAAAAAATCTTATCCAGCCATGTAGAACAGACAAACCGAACTCCATGAAGTCTACGTTGGAATCTCTAGAAATCATTTGTTCAATATTGTTGAACTCCTTGCTGGTAGCGCCACATATGTAGCACTTTTGTGTGGACTTTGTGTCTGTAATCGCGTTACACACTTTACCGTCAATCATAACGAGAATTAGTTTGTGGTTCACTTTTATCTTTCTTTCTCCAACTGATATCACTGTATCGATAAGAGCATTTTTTTCTGTCTCCACTCTTTTTCTTTCTGTTTTAATACTGTTGACCGTTTCTTTCATAAATTCAATTTTTAATGGCCTGCAAAACCTAGTTGAAGACGGTCGAGGATTATGCCAAATGATTTTGTTTTTACAAACTAATTTTAATGGTACAATTGACGTAATAAATACAGAAGAATCAGATGCATTACTGTCATGAAAGGCTTGTTTGTAAGAACTATGCCCTGAACTTCCGTCAAAGCCCCACTTAGTGTATAAAGTAATTTTTTCGATTTCTTCGTTGTCTAACGAATTTAAATCTGCATTTTTAACCGACAAAAGGCGTTCAGTGGTATGATCCAATATTCCTTGTAGGCTAACTTGCGCTGATGTTTCAGAAATTTTCATTTGTTCTCCCTTTGGGTAACATTTTTTCTTAGCTCTTTGGACCAATTTATATGATGGAAATTTCTCAGGTGCAACCTTTCTAATAACATTATATTGGTGGCGACTTAGCTTCGCTTCTACCAAAACGGACAGAGCTTCATCCGGAGTTAACTGCTGTGGTGGTACCTGTTCTATACTTTTTCGGTATTTTTTGGCTTTTGTTGGAGATGATATTATTTCCTTAACAATTTTCGACTCATCTATTTTTCCAGCAGCTCTCAAGCTCATTTGTGTGGCGTAAGCCAAAACAGGCAAAGAAAGTTGATCTCTTATGTCTTTACATTTCTTAACTTTTGTTTTTTCTTTGCACTCTTCAAATGAGAGATCATTGTGACCTCTTTTTTGTTGTGGTTCTGGTGGTGGACTGAATGAGATTGAGGCATCCAGCCAATTCTTATTATTTTTTACAAAAATTTCATTCTTTCTATGACATTTTTGCCACCGAATCTCATAGCTAGAGCAAAAATTATGAAACCTTGTCATAAAATCTACCATATCCGAAGGGTCGACACGTTTTATTACTTCCCATCTCAAAAGTTTAAATTTATCCTGAAGTGATTTAGGTTCTGCACTCCTCATAAAATTATGCAACTCATGACGAGAAATGAAAATTGTTTTGGGACATGTTCCTAAAATTAATAAGATTTCTATTCGTTTAAAATTTGCAAAAAGTAATTCCTTTAACCCTGTACCGAATAATTTACACTTTCACAACACTTTAAATATGTAACATCACATCACAAAACATTGACAGCTAAAACAATAAATAAACGTGTCAGTACCGAATCAATAATACCCTACGGATGGATAGAAATTCTTAAAAATGTATTATCATTATATTAGTAGATTGATATCACCAGCTTAAAACAAAATTAAAACTTTACTCGTATGATGCATGTATATGACCAACAGTTATTATGTAGGACTCAAATAAATGACAATAATAAATAGGGATGGGAGCGTGACCTCCTTCAATTTTTCAAAATAGTGCACTTGTGCCATATACAATTTTCTAATAATTTAAAATTAACAAATGTTTAAGTAAAATTCATTGAAATATCATAAACACATGTAAAATAATTTAATTAGTTTTATTCATAGTAAATAAACCCAACATACGCAATCACGTGAGCATGCGTGAATTAAAGTCACTCACGCCCCCATCTCTAATTAACAACACATTTTTTAGCTACAATAACAACTACTATAACGAAAATAATGACAAAACAAAGTAAAAACAACTTGATGTTTTGTTTTTTTTTTTTTTTCATATTTGTGGATTTTTAGCATCTTGAGTTATTTCACAAAAACAAGCATAACTCAAAAATCGCAAAAAATCGCAAAAAAATATTTTGGGGTTTATTAGTTGAGATCTGATATTATAGCACTACATAGACGATTTTACGCAAGCTCACGAACAAAGTTGTTGAAACTCCATATATAAATCAAAAATAGCCCATTTTTGGGCTAATTTTATTTTTTTAACATTTAATATTTTTAAAACATTTATTTAAACAAAAAAACATGTACTATATAGTAAACTACCTGAAGTTGACGGTTCCATTATAAAAATTTAACTTTTAGAAGTATTAATAGAAAAAATTATCAATTGAAATATCAAAATTTTCACTTTTTTTCAATATGCACAAAAAAATAACAATTATTCAACTTTAAGTGCTCACTTCAACTAAAGCAAACAACTTAAAAGTATAATTTTTGCAATTAGTGATGCAGAATTTTATCCACTTTCACCCGGTACCAAACACGATCATGAATTTTAAAGTTCATATTTTGAATTAATCGCCACTTTTCATTCATTTGGCCCCAATGTGCTCCGTGTAGAAGAGAAACCGATTCACTTGGGTCCTTTTGGTCCCAAAGAGGAATGAGCAGGAAGATACCTGCTGAACCCAACTTTAGGTTAGGTGCAAAAACCATCCAGAAATCCGGATAAATGAATTTATCCTTTTAATATCACAACCCGATAGATCTGCAAGGTCTTGCAGTATCGGACTGCCAAGCAGCGACGCCATTTCCGTGGATAGGGCCGAGCAGTGACAGAGGAGGTGCTTCACTGCTTCTTCCTCCTCCTCGTCCTGACAACTTCTACAGAAATCATTGTACGGAAGAAGCCAGTAGTGTGCCAAGTAGCTCCTGCTGGAAATTATCTTTACAGCAACTTAGTGGAACGCCAACTAGTTGATCTATCTCCTGATCTCTAAGGTAGGTTCCAGATCTAGCCAGTTCGTCCGCAGTTTAATTTCCTGACACTCCCACGTTCCCCGGCACCCAAAAGAGTTCCTGGTTGCAATGTCATCCATCTCATCTATGTCTAATGTCTGGCATTCACTGGACGTTGAATAAACGCCTGATAAGGAGTATATCGCAGCTTTGCTATCGGTACAGAACTGGATATCTTTACCATATATCCTGTGATACCTTAGCCAGTTTGCCGCTCTTTTTATGGCAAAAATTTCAGTCTGAACAGTGCTGCATTGGTTTTGCAGCCTAAACCTCATCCTTATTTGAAAACGAGGGATGAAGACGCCTCCCCCCACTCCATTGTCCGTTTTAGATCCACCTGTATAGTCTCAAGCACGTCCAGTGCTGCATTGGTTACATCCTAAACCTCATCCTTATTTGAAAACGAGGGATGAAGACGCCCCCCCCCCCCCCACTCCATTGTCCGTTTAAGATCCGTCTATATAGATCTGTATAGATCAAGATCAAGATGGCGGTCATGTGTCAACATAGATGACGTGCCTGAAATTGATATTCCGAACCTTCTGGTCGGCATGGCTGAGGGTGCACAATAATCAATATTTTCCGGGATAGTCGATATGCGCACACATGCCCCGGTTGCACTAAGCCTTATTGCCGAGTTCAAGGCCAGCTGTTTGGCCATTAGATCGGCTGGAAGCCAGTGCAAAATTGTTAAAAGAGCCTTTGATGGCGTCGTGCGTATGGCACTCGTGATCATCAAGGTTGAAGTGATACAGAGTTAAAAAAAAAAAATTTATTGAAAGGATGTGGTTTCGCCCACCGGAAAGTGGATCAAATTTAGTTTGCAAGAAATTGTTTGCAGACAACGTGGCAGGTTAAACTTAAGACAAACTTTTAATAAAATTATTTAATCTTATAACTTTTAATAAAATTATTTAATCTTATTTAATTTTAAAAGTTTTTAAACCTTGGTTTAATTTATTCACATCTATTTTATTTATCAATTTTTTAAATAAAAATTAAAATTTATATAAAAAATCACGTGTGTCTTTATTATACATTTTTATGCGCTAAACAACAATTTGTTTATTTTATGTTTAAAATTTGTTGTGGGGGCCATTTGTTGTTATTTCATATAATCATATTTAAAACCATAATTTCTCTTTGGGTGTTTGAAACACCCTATATTACGTAGTAAACTATATATGTATGTATGTAAATTGCAACTAATATGAATGATAATTATGATGATGTTAGTTAGTTAGTTAGTTATTTAGTTAATGTACACGACTTTATTATCTTTTCTATTAGTTGCTATTGTTGAACGTTCATTTTACAAATCTCCCATACATTTTAAGTAGCAACGACAAAAGCATAAAATATTAAACTGTATGAAATATAACAGCAATAATAGCAACTAAAACAACAACAACAGCAACAACAAAAACGACGACCAGTGACAATAAAGTAGCAATAATAAAAAACTATAATAAATGGTGTAAAAAAAATTTTATATAAAATATATACATTCTCAAATAAGATTAACCTAAAGTGGGACAATGTACAACATATACAGTGGCGGTCAAAATATGAAAACTAATATTACATATTTATCAGCCTTAAATTTTCCTTACGAGATAGTGTATTAAATGGACGTAAAGTACTTTGAATTGCTGCGACTCTTACGTATTTTAACCACCCCAGATATACTATTATCTGATAACCATTTGAGGCGATATTTATTTAATTAAATAGATGCGAAAAGGAAATTAAATGCTTAGGAGATTCTGGCGCGTTACTAGAGCCCTAAGTATATACATATGTCAACAGTCAGTCCGCGCTTAAGACCTTGGAAAAGTTAGGTTAGTGAGGCAGCTGTGTATGCAGCTTACTTGGGGCCATATGCTGGTCCCTTTGTGTTACCTACAAATAAAAGAAAGGGAAAAATAAAGAAAACGATAAAAGAAAGATTCGAGTAAAGAAAGATACACAGTTAAGCAGACAGACACAGACAAGAGAAGAAAAGAGGGTTGCCTCAGAGGGTGTATTGGTCGAGACATGCAATCAGTGAAGTATCTATGCCTGGCCAAGTGGGTTGGAAAACCAACCGCACCTGTTCAGAAAGGAATTAATCCTGCTTGGTTTCAATAGCGAAACACAAAAAAGGCTTTCGTAATACCTTTGTCCAAGGTGCTGAAGACGTCGAGGTTTTAGTGCAGAACACAGGCAAAGTAGGTGTACCTTCTCTTTCTTATCTTGGGAACTTCTGCAAAAGTCGTTGTTGGAGAGGCCCATTATTCTCGCATGAGTTTCTAATAAACAATACCCAGTGACCGTTGCTATCAAGTCCCGTAGCTGCATTTTCGCCATCCAAAGTCGCAAAGTTGTTGGAAAGTCTAGAATAAACTCACAACTGGCGGGCAAATGTAAAAGGGCCCTTGATGAAATGATAAGCAAATATAATATTAGCTATGGATGCGTCGAGGGGAATGCCATTACTCACGTACTTGTGATGTGGAGCTCTGCAATGAACTCTGATATGCGTGAGAGAACGGTGCAACCTCCGCAACAATCAGTCACTATTACAAGGATACGTATATTTTTGGTAGATCTGATCAGTACTGAAGAGGTGTAGAGACCCAGACTAGACTCTGCAAGGGCTAACATAACTGTAGAGAAAGTTGTCAGGGTCTCTTTTAGTGAAATAATGGGCCATTAGTCGCTTAGAGATAGCACCAGCTTAAGGGATAACGGCTCTCCAGATCTTTGGAGGTTGCGCGAGAATAAATAATGAACTTTGATATGCGTGAGAGAACGGTGCAACCAACATCAGTCACTATTACAAGGATACGTTCATTTTTGATAGATCTAATCTATATTGGAGAGGTGTAGAAGCCCAGCCTAAACTCTGTAAGGACTAACATAATTCTAGAGAAAGTTATCAGGGCCTTTTTTAGTGAAAACGGGTCATTACTCGCTAGCTAGAGCTAGCACCAGCTTAGGGGATAACGACTCTCCAGATCTTCGGACGTTGCGCTAAAACAAAGAAGAGTTGGGAAGTACGAAGAGTTGGAAGTATGAATTAGGACTATGTATAGCTGGCGACTTCTTTTGGTGAAATAATAAGGAATTTATTAGCACCATTCTTCCTAACTTCACAGACAATGACACATACATACTTAAAAGCGGAGTTTAGTAAATACCAGCTACAATGTTTATGTTTTTTCACCCCGTGGGAATGTAGCAGCTAGCTGAAAATTAGTGATTTGTAGTTATGGATTAAAAAAAACGCTTCCTATAATTATTCTCAATTTCAAATATGATGGGGGAAATTTTGTTAATTTTTAAATTACTTTTGATAGTGTCAGGGGCCGCACTATATGACCCAGCCTTATTTTCTATTTTTCTTAATAACTTACAATAGAATGTGTTCTATTAAAGTCAATGAATTTGTTTCCTTTTCCGCCTGGTTTCATTCAGAAATTATCAATTCGTGATCGATTAGTCGAGGATCGCTCAAAGCATTGAGAAGAAAATGCATCCAAATTCAATAATTATTGAATTAGTGATGGTTAAATTTAAACAGAATAAATTATTATAATACTTCCTTTATTCTTCGAAGAGCTGGCCCATACTTTAAAATATTTTATGGTCTATATTCATAGGCCCCCAACCAAAAAAAGTGGTTTAAACGAAAATGCATTGGTTTGTTAAATATTTGGCAAAGTTTTACAAACCTACATTGTTGAAAGTTTGTATTCCCTTGATTTAAAATTTTTACATGTTTTGTTCTCTTTGTGAGATTCTGTTTGAGATTGCGTATGTGCTCACAGACCCTTAGGGGTTTACGTGGGGGCTCTTGCCTATATTGCATTTGCAAACTGACACGTTGTG